>JAEUCK010003148.1:0-174834 GCA_017311455.1 Otocyon megalotis megalotis | reverse complement strand
GCGCGCTGCTCGGACGCTGGGGGCCGGGAGCCGGCGTCGCGTTTGCTGGCGCCCCCCCACCCCCTCCCAGCCGCGCCGCAGGCCTGGAGGCCGCCGAGGCCTGGCACTCGGTTCCCAGACACTTCATTCCTTCCTTCCTCCGAGCTCCCCGCTGAGATAATGCTGTAAACGCTCCCATCGCTCTCGCCAGGCCGAGCAGCTTCAGCGGCCCGACTCGGGACCGCCGCGAGGCCCCCCTGCCCCGCGCGCAGCGCCCGCTCCGTGCCAGGCGCCGTGTTGGGCCCCGGGGTTACCGGCAGGACGGGTGCCCTGGCCGGCGGCGAGGAGCTTGACTTTCTGATGACCGGGCTTGCCCTGTACTCCTCCCGGGGCCTGGATGGTGGCCTGCGGGTCAGGAGAGCCTAAGGAGGCCCCAAACACTCGCATGGGTGCTCTTGCCCGGGACCCCCAGGAGGCCTGCAGCGCCCAGACCCCGCGCTCTCCAGCGCGGCCGGCGGCTCTTTCACACGACAGGCCTCTCGCAGGTTCGGGAGAGACATGTGTGCTCCAGACAGAAGTAAGGTGCTCCGGAGGTCTAGGATGAGTCCATTACTAATACGTGGGTGCATCCCGGAATGTTTCCAGGAGGGGATCTTGACAAATACGTAGGATTGGGCCCCTGGAAATGTGGGTCATGGGGCTAGGGGGTGGGATGGGAGGACCCCATGGCATTAAAGCCCTACAGTCTGGAACTTGAGGTCCTGATTCAGAGAACGCGGTCTGGAGTCCAGGGTGTAGGGCCGGCAGGAGGAGGCGTGAGGCCAAGTCACAAGACCCCTAAACATCCTGCTAAAGGATTTTAGCCTTATCTCCAGACAATGGAGAGCAACGAAAAGCTCTTGAATAGAGCAGGGGCATCAGGGTTCTCCTGCAGAAGGGTGGCTCCGGCAAAAGTGTGGAGCGCGGATCGCAGGATTTAGAGGCAGAGCCCAGCGAGGAGGTTCAGGCCCGTCACGGAGGTTCCCGAGTGCCAGGTGTACACTGACACCCGGAAGCACCTGCCCAGAACCAGCTCACCCGGGCGTTGACTGCAGCCTGTCCAGTGACCCACGCGCAGCAGAAACTTGCCTACCCTTTCCTGCCACGTTCCCCCCCAAGACCTGGAGTCTAAAGTCATTTGACTCTGACTGGATTTACCTTCCAAGTGTCATTTCCACCTTCCAGGACAGCCCTTGAGTCTGCAGCCAAACCTTTACCTCATTGCAGGCTTGGTTTACTCACTCTTGCCCCTCGGGCTACTCTCTGGGATTTTTCTGTGTTTTCTTTACACACTGCAGAGTGGGCTGTGCCCTATCATGTTCTGAAGAAATGATGAACAATGTCTCCTTTGTTGACCTGCACCCTGGGCCACTGGGACAGGACTTCTCTTTATTTTAAGCAGATGGGAAAGGTGGCGATGACAGAAAATTGTCTGTTGCTTTTGAAAAAAAAAAAAAAGTAGAGTTTCCCTGTGTATTCGAAATCCTCTTGGTGAAAGGTGATGAGCTCCGAGGTTACCCTCCTTTCTGCCATGCAAACTTTGCAAGCTTCTTAAAATGCTCTGCTCAGCATCTGACTTTTTAAAAACTGCGTAAATACTCTGACCCAGATTCTTCCGAGGAACTAAAACCTTCCCAGGGAAGCATGTTAACCCTTCCTGGGTTATGAGAGCCACTGACTTCCTCCCCCAAGTTCTGCTATGTCGTTGCCTGCGGTCTACTTGGTCTACTGTCGGGCCGGCTAACTACCTGGGTGTGCCACCCTTGGCCGGCCCGAGTCTTTGTTGTCTCTGCCTCCGGCGTCTCCTCCGCATTTGGCTGAAGGTGCGCGGAGAACGTTGGATGCGGATGCCGCAGGTGAGGGTCTCTGCTGTGCCTGAAGCAGCCCTCGCGGGTCAGATAGTTAATCAGCAACTCTTTTATTGCCACTTTGGGAGTGCTTAGACTGGTAGAGTGAGCAAATAACTTAAACACACACACACACACATTTTTTAAGAGACAGAGGGGTCAGTCAAGTAACCAGAAATTTGCCATGAATTTGTCTCTGGGCCGAACAGACAAACAAAAAAAACCCAACCCATGAAATCTCTCTGGCCCTCCACCCTAACCATTCAAGAAGGACATTTCTCTGCAAATGTACTTCTACGGTGTTCTTTCCTGGGCAGGGAAATAGGGCCAAGGTGACACTCTTTCCAACTCCTTCTCGAATGAGGATCTAAACTCCTCCGCTCAAGAAAAGAACCTTTTGGAATCGGAAGCCTCCCCTTGGATGGAACGGCCTCTATTTTGCAGGCCTCCCCCACCCTGAAAGCAGAGGAAGAGGGAGCCCTGTTCATCCTCAGAGGTCACTTCTTTGATCCCGCTGTGACAGCCGAGCATGCGGGGACCCCTTCCCACTGCATCCTGCTGCCTAAATACAGCCGGGGGCTGCTCCGTTTATCCCTGCCCGACCCTGTCGGGCCCATGAAGGGTGATTTTTCTCTGTTTTCTTCCATCACCTGCTTGCTTGAAACCATAAAACAAATAACTGCACCTCTAGTGAGACTCCCCTTTGTCCCTAGCCGTCAGAATGGTTTGTGGGTTTGGTTTAAAGCTACAGAAAAGACAGAGCAGCGAGAGAAGAAAAAAGGTATTTTGCCTGAGGACTTGAAGCCTCCTCCCCCCCCTTTTCCTCCGCTTGACTGACTTTCTCACACTGGCTTCCCTGCAGCCTGCCAGAGCCGCGGTGGCCGCCCTGCCAAGAGCCGTCCTGGGAGAGCTATTGAAAGGGCTTGAGAGAGTCCGCCCCGGGGTTCTCCTCCCTGCTACCTGCCCCGCACCTGCCGGGAGCGGCCCCACACGTCACCTGACTGCCGCCTTCCCAGACACCGTGAGAAAGTGCGGCCTGGAGAGGAGGGCGGCCTGCTGTCTCTCCAGGGCTGCGGCCTGCGGTCTGAGCGCCCAGAAACAGCACGTTGCCGCGGGGTGCGGGTTGCACCCGTGTTTGCAGCGTGTGTGGGGGGGGGGCAGAGGTCACCTGCGCAAGGACTGCTCCCCGCCCGCCTTGCCTGGCCTCTACCTGCCTGGTACGTTTACGATCCTCTGCTGGCAGCGTCCTTGCGGTCCTGCTAGATAAGGGGCCGCGAGGCTGGCGGAGCAGAATTCACAAGCAGGACTTTTTACCTTCAGGTTCACAGATGAATGCCCCACCCTCCTTCCTGGGAACCTAAAATATCCACTTAGGTGGAATTCAGACCTAAGTCTACATGCCTGTTTGGCATGTAGATTTTTTAAACGAACAAATGAATAAATGAATGCATCATTTTTTCTTTTTCCCAGAGAGGAGGGTCCGTAGCTCTCAGCAGGATTTCAAAGCTTCCTGTCACCCCGTAGGTGGAGGAAAGCGAGGGAGGCAGTGTCCCCTTGCAGGTGTGTATTCCAAGCCCCAGAGAGGGTGAGGGACCGGCTGCAGGGCTGGATGGGGGCCGGCAGCCAGCTCGGAGCAGCTCCGAGCTCCGTCCTCCACCCCTCGGCCGCGGTCCCGGGAGACTTAGGGGGGTGGGTTATAGAGTCGCGACGACCACTAAGGCCTGGATTTAAAATAGACACGTTCATAAAGGTACTTTGAGTGTCCAGGACGTTTTTTTGTGTTAAATTCTGAGGCACTTGAGCCACTCCGCACCCGATTTTTGGATGGAGGGAAGGATAGGCGAGAAAGCCAAGTGTTTATCAGAAGAGGATTCAGGAATGCTTGGAACAAGAGTGCCGGTTGCCATGAAGAGGCATTAGAAACAACTGCAACCCTGCATTCCATCTTTGATAAAAATAAGTTGCTACTTCTGAACAAAACGGCCCGGGTGGTTGCCAGCCAAGCGGGGACCTCGAGCTGCGAGTGGGGTAGAGGTGGAAAACAGAAGCCGTCTCCGTTGGCTGATAGCAGCCCGCGGTGCTTTCTGCTCCCCGCTCCACACCCCCCCTTGGAAAACTTGCCCGAGCCAGTGAGACCAGGGGAATGTGCACTTTTCCGATGGGCCCTGAAAAAGGATGATTGCCAAGAAAGCCTGTTCCAGCAGGGTGGGGGCAGGGCGCTCTGGAATGGCTTCGCTCCCACGTCTGGCCCAGCCACAGCGGCAGCGGCAGAGCGGGGAAGCCTCCCAACTTGCTTTTAGCCGACTTCACCCTCCGAGCACGCGGCAGTGGGGCAGACCTGCAAGCCCAGGGGTGACGAGGGTGTCCCCAGGGCTCACAGGGTCCCTAACTCGCACCCTTGTGTGCAAAAGGCTCAGAGCTGCACAGGGGTTGGTGCCTGTCTGTGCAGGGTGGTGGGGGGAGGGGCGTCCCCAGAAGGCTCTAGAGCATGCGGTGGAGCCCAGCCCCTTTCCACCCAGGACACGCATTTGTTTGGCTCGCTGATGGCTGCTCAAATTGTGATATCAGGTCAATCGCTCAAACAACAAACTAAACAAAAACGCAACAATAACCCAAAACCCCTCAGCTAGCCAGGAAAACCGTCGGGGTAAAACTCAGGGCCTGAAAGAGATATGGGATGAGTGTGTCGCAACATTTTTAAATTAAAATCTCGGTCATTGTCATCCTCACATCATCAGTCCGCTTCCAGGAAAAGGGTCAGGGATATGCCTCGCCATATGTCTCTAAGAACATTCTGAAACCTCATCCGCGGCAAGTGGCTCCCGTTACCACCAAAGTCGGGTTTTGCAGTTGAGAACCTGAACTACCTGCTGCTGTGACACATGATGCCCAGAGCCAGGCATGGGTCAATTCCAGGCTTGCCGAAGCGGTGATTTTTCTCCTGGATTGGCCCATCGCCCTATAACCTCCGGAAAAGAGAGGATCTTGACTTCTGAGTTCCAGGAGAGAGGAGGCACTTGCAGGGGCCGCGCGGAACAGGTCAGCCTGCCCCTCGGTCCGCAGGGCTCGCCAGGCCGCGTGCCCTTCCTTCCTTCTGGTCGCCACCCTCCGCCCTTCACTGGCGCTCTGAAAGGAAGGTGGGGGGCGGGGGAGAGTGGGTGCAGCCCCTGAATCTGCGCTTCATCAATACTCGGCATTTACTGGGACCAGGTACAAAGGTACTGAGCTGCGGGTGAGCAATATGATGGATCCTCCAAGTGGCTGGTGGATGGCATTTGCATGGGAAATGCGTCATTTTCCGTTTAGGGTTCAGGCCTAGGGAGCAAGAGGAGAGGGTTCAGGGTTCAGGCAGCTGCCACAGCACAGCCTACAGCCAGGGTTTGCAGCATGTGTGGGGCCCTTGCGGCCGGTCGTGGGGCTGGCGCTAACTTTCCAGGCCTGGGAGCCCTTGCAGCTGACACGGCTCTTGCTAGTCCGTTACAGCGTTTTGTCCTCATCTATAGTTTTATGATCTAGAAGGATTTTGGTGGGAGGCCCAGGGAGAGAGAGGAAAGTCAAGTGGTCAGCGCAGGAGGCGTCCGGCCAGGCCTGGGTGGCAGGGGGCACAGCATGTAGGGTCGGTAAGCTTTCCCTCTAGAGAGCACGCCGGGCAGGGAGCTTAGCCGCCGGGGAGAACCAACGTTCCTTTCTTAGCCATAGGCAGGGGGAACGTTTCCGGAAAAATGGCACAGAGCGGAGAAGAGAGATGTCCGTCAACGGGGTTCGGAGCATCAGTCACGCAGGGGACGCATCTTTGGGGGAACAAGGCGGGAGCGACCTTTCTTGTGATGGGAAGCAGGCGGCAGAGACGAAGGGGGAAGGAGTCCCTCTCAGCAAGATGATGACCGAGCAGGTTCTGGAAAGGATGAAGAACAGGCCACGGTCTCCCCTGGTGGAGGCTCAGTCCAGTGTCCAGGGCTCCTCAGAGGGAGGCAGGGGCTGTGCATGGTGGGGGCCGGGGGGGGTCCCTAGTGAAGCTCTGGCACCGGCTTCTCTTTTCCTCACTAGTGGGTTTGCTCTGGCTGTTTGAATCGCTGCAGGCATAACAACATACAATCCCCTACGCCCCCGAAGGCAGGAAACGGGCCCACGCGGAGACGGAGACAGCATCCTGCCCCGTGGTTAGTGTGAGGGTCCTGGGCCCGCGGGGGGGTGGGGGTGGCTCAGAGCCCAGGGTGAGGCGAGCCCCAGAGCACCCGCTCCCTGACCACTGGGGGCAACTGCCCGCGTGATGCAGCTCATCTGGGGTCCCCCGAACCCCACTGCGGGTGTGTTCCATGAGAAAGGGGGAAGCAGCCTCTCCTTTGCAGGCCGGCACGTCCACGGGGCAGCCTCTCCTGGAATCTGACGGCAGCCGGCGGGCGGGCTCTGGGGTGCCCAGGGCCTCTCCGTAGAGTGGGGGCGGCTCTGGGAGGAGGTTGCCAGGCTGTGCGTGTGTCGGCTGTGTGTCCAGCTAGGCTTCCAAGGTCATGGGGGGCCCAGCACCCCTGATCCTTTATGTCCTCCCCTCCGTGGCTCTTCACCCTCTTCACCTGCCCTGCGAGTCCTGGCACTCGGGACGGCCCTGGCCTGGCTGTCTGGGACTCCTCGTCATCTGGATGGAAGATGCAGCCTCAGCTTGGTTTCTGCGACCCGGGGGAACCTGTGCTGAAGGGGGTGACGGGATTTAGGCGAGGATTACGGGTGTCCAACCTCCGATGGCCTGGATTCCCTGAACTCGGTTCCGCAACCGAGCACCTACTGTGCGTACGGCGGGAACACAGGCCTCTTCTCACAGGTGCTTCTGTCCCCGCTGGTCATCCGTGCAGAATAGTGAGGTTTACATTATAAAAATTTCCCTGTGCCTCCCACAGTCTTCATTCCTATTGCTTCTCTGATAGAAAGAAAGAAAAGAAAAGAAAAGAAAAGAAAAGAAAAGAACAAAGCTCTGACGCTTCATGGCGTCCAGTGCCCCCAAATCTTTGGAGAATAAATGCATGAATGAACTTTGGTTTAAGGAAATATGTTTTATTGGCAGTTCGGTGAAACCCTCAGAGGGTCAGTGTATTTTTTTTTTAAGATTTTATTTATTTATTCATGAGAGTCACAGAGAGAGGCAGAGGCCCAGGCAGAGGGAGAAGCAGGCTCCCCGATGCAGGACTTGATCCCGGGACCCCGCTCCACCGCTGAGCCCGCCGGGCGCCCCAGGGTCAGTACATTTCACCCAAATGTCCCTCGGTTGCTGAGTCCGAGGTGGGTCTCCGTCAGAGCAACCACGCAGCCCTCCCGGCAGCCGCGCTCCGTGGCAGGCAGGTGGGTTTCGAGGAGTCTGGCGTCCGGCTTTGCCAGGCCTATCTTTATGGGCGGCTGTTAAAGGCAGGCCGGCACACGGCGCCCTGAGAGTACAAAGCAATTCCCAGGGTAAGGTGCGTGGGAAGGCGCGAGATACGGAGCTCCCAGAGCTCTCCTGTAATCGCCGTCCGCCCAATCGATGGAGGGTTAATCAGTAAGATTCGGGCGGCCCGGTTGCACCGGCAGCGGCCGGGAAGGGGAAGGCAGCTGCGGGGAGATCGCTGTTCCTTCTGGAAAGCCGGGGAGGACACGGAGAAGGAGGCCGCCTGGGAAGGGAGTGGGGGGCGGGGGGGGGCGTCCTGAGGAAGGAGCCCTGCCGACCTGGCCCCGGCCCTCGCGCTCACGGACGACCGGGCACCGGGAAGGACGGGGTAACCGGGCACAGCCACATGGGGCTAAATACGTGTCAACGCAGCCCGCAAAGCAGCAGTCCATACAGAGCACCCTGCACCCCGACACCTGCTGCTTTACAATTCCGCTGCTATTGATCAAGGGCCTATAAAGCCAAGGTGAAAGGGCCTCATGTTTAAATAGCAGCTTCCTCCATGGACCTCAAGTGTTTTACAGCCGAGATTTGACCAACCTGGTGATGGTTCCTGTTAGGGACGCTGGACGCGCATCTCTACATGTGCTCGGGGGAAACTGTGGGTAAGAGGCGAGGAGGACGGAGCCACGCCGCCTCGGGCCGCATCCCCGTGCGGGGTGACTCTTCCTCGACTTACTGACCTGCCACCTGGGGAGCTGGTCCTACTGCTTGTAGGATCGGCGCGAGGACGGAGGTGTAGCGCGCTTAGAACAGGGCCTGGCACGTCACAGATACAGGGCAGGTCTCCAGCTGCTCTCGGTGCGCTCCGAGGACCTCCGCCGGGCGAGAGGTCGCCTCGTCCATCTCAGAAAACCCCCAAGATGTTGGTTGATATGGATGGACAGCCACCGTGCGAACCTGGTGCACAAGCATTTGGCAAAGCTGAGGCTTCAGCCAGTCTTTTATGAGTCACAGGCTGGGGACCAGGAGGAGCCTAAAAAAATCACCCCAGGGCCCTGGGGCATCTGGGTGGCTCAGTGGGTGAAGGGCCCGCCTCTTGATATTGGCGCAGGTGGTGATCTCAGGGTGGCGAGTTCGAGCCCCATGTCGGGCTCCACGCTGGGCGTGGATCCTGCTGAAGACTCTCTCCTCTGCCCCTCACCTCTTACCCCCATTCAAAAAAAAAAAAAAAAAAACAATTCCTTCTCTTTTGCCAGAGAAGAGGGTCCTGCAGTTGCAGCCCTGTGGGCCGATGCGGACCTTCGGGTAGCCCCGCTCTGAGTAACCGAAACGAGCCCCAGGCCCACAGGAAGGGGAATTCTGGATGCAGGCAAGGGTCTCAGCGTGGTCCTGGGCTGGGCCCACCCCGCAGGGCGACGGGGAACGCTGCAGAGGGACACTCAGTGCCCAGGAGCAGACGGGCAGACCCGCCCTGGCCCCCGTTACACGTATCTGAGATGAACCGCTCGGGCCTTTCCTGCTCCAGCAGGTCCTTGAACGTGACCATAGAGGTTAAGGTTCCCGCTGAGTCAAAAATTTTTTTTTTCCCTGTGTACATAAAAAAAAAATCTCTGAATTGTATGGGAATAAAACGTTTGAAAATTTGGAAAAAAAAAATTTTTTTTTTTTTTTAAGATTTTATGTATTTAGGGACACCTGGGTGGCTCAGTGGTTGAACGCCTGCCTTCATTCAGCTCAGTGCATGATCTGAGTGCCAGAATCGAGTCCCACATCGGGCTCCCTGCATGGGGCCTGCTTCTCCCTCTGCCTGGGTCTCTGCTTCTCTCTCTCTGTGTGTCTCTCATGATTAAATAAATAAAATCTTAAAAAAAAAAAAAGATTTTATGTATTTGGTTGAGAGAGAGATCACGAACAGGGAGGAAGGGCAGAGGGAGAAGCAGGCTCCCGGCCGAGCAGGGAGCCCGATGCTCCATCCCGGGACCCGGGGTCATGACCTGCACCGGAGGCAGACGCCCAGCCTGAGCCGGTGACATGGGTCACCGGGGACAGTGACAGGGGGTCCTGGAGTGGGGCTCCTGGCATGCTCGGGGCTTCCTGGCCGTCCCCGGTCTGCGGCCCGTGGTGACATGTGCTGCGTTGCTCATCTGGCCTCAGCTGTGTTTTTATCGGAGATGCTTCCCAAGGAGAAATATTATTTTTAAGTCCCCGATGTTGTAGGGCTTCGCCGTCTCTGGAAGGTGATGCCGTTGATCCAGCTTCCGGGAAGACAGGAGCCCGTGGTTGAGCCCGGTGGGCCTTACGCGAGGATGTAAGAGGAGCGGCCCGCGGGAGGCCCGGTCCTGGTGGGACAGCGCCGCTGTCTTCTTCCGTAGAGCTTCCCCCCGCCCCCCGCCCCGCACCCCGCCTTGGGGTTGGCGCCCGGCCGTGTGCTGCACAGCGGTGCCCGCGGCTCCTGCGCCCGCCAACCGCGCCGACGGCCCCCACTTGCCTCGGGCTCCTGAAGGCGCAGGAAGCAAGTGCTGCAGGTAGAAATCAGGCCCTTGTCTAGTGGCCGGCGGGAGACCCCAAGGGAAGGAGACCTTGCCCCACCCGGAACACGTGCCCTTTAAGTCTTGAATTTGGCTCTTTTATGGGAAAGCAAAAAACAAAAACAAAAACAAAAAACCAAAAAAAAAGAACACTTTTTTTTTCTGAGTAGGTCAAAGCCAAGGTTTGCTCTTTGTTATTTTCTTTTAAAAAAAGACAAGAAAGAAAAGAAAACTGGGTCCCTCGCCTGAGTGTGCTCCTATGTGCCTATTTAATGATTAATAATACCTTGTGGGCTATTGTTTGATGTGGCCTCTGCTGGTTTGAACAGGCGAATACTGATTCACTCTCGAGGCATTTATGAATCACAAGTGTTTACCCTGAGACAATAAACGAAAGGGAGAGATTGAAAAAAAAAAAAAAAACCAAACCCACCCAAATATGTTGAATTCTTTGAACAAAAAACTGGAGATAACAGGGGATCTCGGTCTTTGATACCCCGCGTGGGGCCCTCTGCTTTCTCTCACAGAGTAAAGACCCCGTAGAATGACCCAGACGGGGCTTCGGGGTTTGTGGGTCTCTCCTCTCGCTCGCTGATGGGGTTGAGGAGACTTTTCCGAGTTCCCCGGTCACGCGCGCTCCTCGTCTGCTCCCTGTCCGTCGTTTAGGAAGGTTTCTGTCCCCGGTTCGCGGCTTCCCCAGGCCTCACTCGCTGCCCCTCGGTGAGGGGGTCCCCCTGGAGCCAGAGGCCGCATGGAGAGGCCAAGGAGGGGCCGGGGGGCCGGGAGGGCACGGACAGGAGATGAGCACCAGGCGGGCCTCGGGGACGAGCGGGCTGGGCCGGCTGCGCAGCCCACGCGGGACGCCACCTCTTCACCTTCCACCTGCCGTCCGAGGCCCCACACGCTGAGTTTCCCTTCTTTCCATCCCTCAGCCTAGCGTTCAGTGAAAAAAGATTGCTGACTTTGCCCCCGGCAATAATTTCTTTTTAATTTTTATTATTTTTTTTTAATTTTGAGGTGATTTTAGACTTACAGGAAAGTTGCAACAGTAGTGAGCGCGCTCTCCTGCCCGTCGGCCGGCCTCCCCGCGCGGGTCACCCTACCTGGCCACGGGGCGATCGGCCAAAGCAGGCAGGTAATCCGGGTGCAACGCGTCATGCTGATTTTCATTGTCTTTTGCATTGCTTTTTTTTTTTTTTTCCTTTTCCAGGGTCCCATCTGGGCCTCCTGGGGCACCGAGTTGCCGTGTCCTCTGTGGCCTTCTAACACCTGCAACTCCTCTCTTTGCTTCCACGAGGCCTTTAGGAGCCCCGACCGGCCGTCTAGCCCGCTGTTCCTGGGGCCCGCGGGGGCAGAGCATTAGGGGGAGGGATGGGGGGCGCCTCCGGGCAGCGGGGCGGCCCGGGGCTCTAGGTGGAGGTCCTTCCTGCCGCTTGTCCTCTCTCCCGTCACGGGTTCCCCCTTCTCAGCCCCTGAGTCCAGTTTGGGGGCAAGACTTCAAGATCCTGCAGATTTGCCATCTCTGCTTACCCTGCTGCCCGCCTCAGCAGGGCCCGTGGCAGCCGCTGCCGGATGACCCCATTCCTTCTGCATGTGCTCGTCGGGACGCTCTTTGAGGAGGAATTGCACGATGTTACACGTGATAAAAGACGAATAAGAAATCCACGCTCGTTTGGGAGCCGCGTTTTAGATGGAGACAGAGACAAGCAAGTAAATTGCATTAGGTTGTACGTGAACAGGTGACAGGCTGTAGAGAGACATCGAGTCGGGGAGGACAGAGGGGACGTGGCGGGGGCTCGGCGGGGGCGGCCTCGGAGGGCACACTTGAAGCGGGGCGGAGGCCAGCTTGTGGACGTCCAAGGAGGAGAAGCGCCGAGTGCCAAGGCCCTGGGGCAGGACCACGCCTCCCCGGCGGCAGAGCGAGCAAATGCGGAGGGGCAGAGGGAGCGGCCGGTGACTGGGGCGGGCGCGGGGCCTGGGGGCCGCCTGTGGCCTGCCTGCTGCTCTGAGGGTGCAGGAGCCACTGCAGGGCTGGAGCAGGGGGCACGGACGGCGCCTCGTGCTACTGAAGTGTCCCTTGGCCGCCCCGTGGTCGGCAAGGGTGGAGGCAGGAGACCCCGGGTAGTACGCCACAGCGTGTGTCCAGGAGGTGGTGGCACTGCAGGTGGAGCTACCCCCGCCCTGAGGGGCTCCCATGTGGTCTCGGGCCTCCGTGCCCGCCCTCCCTGCCCGGTCCTGCGGGGGGTGAGGGGGGTTCAGGCTGCCATGTGGCCCACCTGCCCCCACCTGCCCCGTCCGCGCCCCAGAGCCCCCCCGGCATCAGCACCGACCCACCCGCTGCACAGCCTCCCACCCCCTGCACCTCTGCCTGCGTTCCCGGGCCCCAGCTGTGCCGCCCCCGCTCTGGTGCCTGAGCCCAATGTGCTCCAGGTGTGCGCCCCCCAGGTCGGCCTGGGTGCCCCGGTGGCCTCGGGCCGTTCCGCGGCAGGCGGGGCGCAGGGCTTGGGGTCTACCGCTGGCCGTGGGAATGGGCTGCGCGTGTTCGTGTCACACCCGTGAGCACACTCCACACGATGCCCCGCGGGTGCTCAAATGGACACTGAAGTCATGTGTCTGCCTCGCTGTGCCCAGCTCTGTAGGTCACCTGGGACTGCCGGGTTAGCTCCCGGGGGGCCTCGGACCCAGAGGCGGTGCTGCAAAACCGTTTGGGGCGGCGCTGGGGGCTCCGTGGGTGAAGCGTCTGCCTCGGGCTCAGCCCCGCGTGGGGCTCTGGCCCCGCGTGGGGTTCCCCGCTCAGTGGGGGTCTGCTTCGCCCTCGGCCCCTCCCCTGGCTCCCGCTCCTGCTCTGTCTTTCAGATAAACGGAATCTTTAACAATTGCCGGGTCAGCTGGGGGCTCGGGGAGAGGCCATCGCCATCGCCGGCGGCTCCCTTGCCACCGCTAACGGGTTTCTCTTTACCTGGTGACTCATTTAACTTTAGAACACGCGCGTATGGTTAAGCGTCAAGCAGCGCAGAAGCCTGGATCCTTAAAAGTAACCCCTCGGCGGGTGGGCGGCCCGGCCCTGCCCTGGGGCGGCCCCTCTTGCTCATCCCATATACACCAGCGGGGACGGCTGATGAGCAGTCAGTGGCCGGTCGCAGAACGTGCCGGCCACCGGAAGGTAAACTGAGGCACCGTGAAGCCCAGGCCTGGCAACACGCTGCTCCACGCAGGCTCAACTCACCTGCTGGCTGTCTTCGGCTCAGGCCCCCCTAAGGGTGAGTCTACAGAGACCCCACACGGGTGGCCCTGGGCCTGTGGCCTCGCGGGGGGCCTGCTGTCACTGAGGTCAGCGGCCGAGGCAGGGGCGCTGCCACGCGAGGTCAGGGGGAGGCGGGTGGGGGGCCGGGGAGGCTCAGGGCCCGTCCTCCCTCCCGCCCCTCCTCCGCCTTGGAGGCTCACCTGAGAGGCACGCGCTCGGCTACCTTTCCCGTGGGAATCGCGCTCAGCCAGCAGAACCCCTGAACTCCGCTGGGCCACTGCCAGCAGCCCTCCACCCCCCCCCTGCTGCTTACGGTGACATGATGTCATTTTTATTGAGGCAAGATTAGATTTTTTTCTGAGTTTTCAAAAGCGTGGTTCACATGATCTCTAGTACTTTTCCTATTGAGTGAAGACCACAGAGCTGCCAATTTCAATTTTCTTCAGCTTTTATCACTAGAAGGAGCTTAAAAGAAAAAAGGAAGGAGGAGAAAGGCTGAGTGAAAACACTCCCCTCGGCCCTGGCCATTAGCGTGAGGGTGGCGGGGGACACCCGCGTCGCCCGCGGCCTTTGTTCGGCTGGCGCAGCCCGGCGACGTCGGCGGCTGCTGGACGACGCGCTCCATCCCCAGCCCGGAGGGGTTCCTGCCAGGAAAGGGAAGACAGGGAAGGTGCAGCCCCGGGTCACCCACGGCCGGCAGGACGGCGTCGGGGACCACGCAGATCCTTTGGGAGATTTTGGGTAAAATAAGCTGTAGGAAAAGTATCTTCCTCTTAATCCCAAGTTTTCTAAGTCTCATCTTGGGAGGGAAGGTTTCCCATTCATGCATTCGTTCGGCAGATTTATTGAGCACCTACTATGTGCTGGCTCTGCTGTGGACATAGGGGGATGAGGAAAAGCACAGCCATCCATGGTTCTTTTTCCTTTTTTTTTTTTTAAGATCTTTATTTTTTAAATTTTTTTAAAAGATGTCTTTATTTATTCATGATAGACATGGGGGGGAGGGGCAGAGACACAGGCAGAGGGAGAAGCAGGCTCCACGCAGGAAGCCCGACGCGGGACTGGATCCCAGGACCCCGGGGTCATGCTCCGGCCCAAAGGCAGGCGCTAAACCACTGAGCCACCCAGGGATCCCCTTTTTTAAGACCTTTAAAGATTTACTTATTTGAAAAAGAGAGAAAGTACAAGCTGGGCGAGCAGCAGAGGGAGAAGCAGGGAGCCCGAGGGGGGGCTCATCCCAGACCTGGGATCGTGACCTGAGCCGGAGGCAGACCCTAACCCCTGAGCCCCCCAGGGGTCCCGCCGTCATTATGTTTAAGGGAAATTGAAGGAGGGTGATGCACACGGATGCTGGTAGTTCAGGGGCCAACTCGGCCTTCACGTGATGGAAAATCGTGAAAAACATGAGATCCAACCACTTTCTGAGGCCATGAGATGAAGGAGCGAGGTCCGGAAGAGTGAAGGACGTGCCAAGGAAATACACGTCTCCTGCTCCACGGGAGCCTTGAAATAGAAACAACACGTGACACCAGCACGGATGCGCCGCGCTCAGCCTGTGACACAGGGGGGCAAAGTGTACCACGGCCCCGCCCGGTCCCCGGCCCTCGGCACCTAGCACCCAACACCTGGCACCTGGCCCCCGGCATCCAGTACCCAGCACCTGGCCCCCAGCACCCACCACCCAGCCCCCGGCCCCTGGCACCCAGCACCCGGCACCCAGCACCCAGCACATGGCCCCCACCTGGTACCCAGCCCCTGGCTCCCGGCACCCGGCACCCAGCACCCAGCCCCTGGCCCCCAGCCCTTGGCACCCAGCACCCAGCCCCTGGCCCCCACCGCCCAGTAGGTGCTCTGAGAGGCTGTTGAGTAAATGCTGACTAAACCCCCAACTTCAGAGGCCACACAGGCTCAGAAGGAAAGAAGACATTGGTCCCAGGCCCCTCGGGAGTAGGTGGCAGGGTGGGGGTTGGATTCACACGTCGCAGCTCATCAGGCCTTGGCCGCTGCGAGCTCACGGACAGGACGTGCCGGGAGGAGGCCTGAGCCGCTGGAAGGCTCTCCCGGGACTGAGCTGGTGGCGCTGAGAAGCGCGGGCTCAGTGTTGGTAGCTCTGGGTTTCCGAGTGGCCCCGCTCAGGGGAAGGACGCCCGTGGGAGCGTCTGCAGCGCCCCAGCGCCCGAGTCTCTGTGGACGGAAGCAGGGGGGCTCCAAGCCCTGGCAGGAGTCCTCCCCGTTGGTGTCTCCTCCACGCGGGGAGCCAAGGGCCGTGTAGGGAGGGAGGGAGGCCCGGGGTTTAGAAGGGCTTGTCCGGGGTCAGAGCCAGCCCTGCAGCACCCAGCCGGGCACGCGGGGACCCCAAGGGGCTGCAGGTAGGGCTCGGACAGGACAGCAGGGACACCGGGGGTGAAGCTTCATCTCCGCCACGGATGGGAGGTGGCCCAGAGGGCTTCGTACTGGAGGGCCCAGGCCCTGATCCCGGGATCGAGTCCCGCGTCGGGCTCCCTGCAGGGAGCCTGCTTCTCCCCCTGCCTGGGTCTCTGCCTCTCTCTGTGTCTGTCATGAGTAAATAAATAAAATCCTAAAAAAAAAAAAAAAGCTTGGTACTTGGAAGAAGAATCGAGTTCTACTCCCACCTAGTCACGGTGGCCGTCCCTGCAGACGGTGCTAGCGGCTGCCGCTCTGGGCCTCAGTTTCTCCATCAGCAGTTTAATGGTTTTCAAGCACTGGGAGGCGTCTCGGGCCCAGGGACTGCGGGGTCCGAGCCTGGAGGCGACGCTGAGCTGGACAGGCCCTCGGGAGCCCTCTCGGTCCTTCCGCTAGCACCGTTCAGCTTTGGCTTGTTCGCACGTTCCACGTCCTCATACAATTTTGTTCAAAGTGTTCCACTGGTTTTTGTGTTTAAGCTTGAGAACCACCAGCTCAGAGAGTCTAGAAAATTCTTTCCGATGCTGGAATCCTATGATTCTTCCCCGACGCCTCCCTGACTCTTGGACTTGGGCTCCTCGGCTCTGTAGCACCCTCTGCGCTAACTAACCCCTTATCACCTCGTTTTTTTTCTCTTTTCAAAGGCTCCTCACAAGGCAACTCCCCAGATGATTATGAGCAAGGGGGTGCCTGCTGCAAAGGCTGCCCGGGGCCGCGTACACACGGCCGTGCGGGGGCTGGGGATGGGCTCCTGTGCCCTGGCCCCATACCGGGGACCTCATCTTATGTCCCTTACCCACAGCCAGCACGTGTAGGACGCGGACCAGGGGCTTAGTAGCTCTGCTCACAGGACTGATGAACCAAGGTCCCCCGCTTCGGGAGGACTCACAGATGTCCCCATGTCCCCGGAGCGAAGGGCCTTCCCAGGCCTGACCGCACCTTTGCGGGTGCTGTTCCTCGTACGGCTGTTGGGGGGCCATCCCCTATTACGGGCCAAACTGTGTCATCTTAAAAAAGATGTCAAAATCCCAATGCCCCCCAAACTTCAGGATGTGACCTTATTCGGAAATATGGGTCGTCAGAGGTTTGTTGAAGGCAGGTTGCAGAAGTAGTCAGCTAAGCGTGAGGTCGAGTAGGGTGGGCCCCATCCAATAGGACCCGAGTCCTTGCAGGACCAGGAGAAGACGGGCAGACGCACGGGGAGGAGACGGTCACCGGTCACGTGGCGGTGGAGGCGGGGATGGACTGGTGCGTGGAGAGGCCCAGGGAAGCTAAGGAATGCCGGCCCCAGCGGCCAGGGGGGCAAGCGAAAGCTCTGGAATCTTCACGTATCGGGCCCTGTGTGTGCACATGTTGGACAGGAGAAGAGACAAAAAGCAAAGGACTCAGGACTCCCCCCAAACAAACCGACACGCTCGGCTGCTGGCCCTCGGCTTTCTCTGAGGCCGATTTGCGGAGAATTGGCTGCTTCGTTGACTTGAGAGCCGGGCCGCTGGCCGGTGTGCGGGTGAGCTCCGCTGTCCTCCCCGGGAGCCGGCCCGGGGGCCCACGCGGAACGCGAGGCCGTCACCGCCCGCCCCTCTGCAGAAGCGACGCTACGTTTGCTTCCGACTCTTTTTCTTGAGTCTCCCCGGGGGCAGGCTGCGGGTGCCCCAGATCGGCGCGCGTGGGCCCTCCCCTCCATCCCCGAGGAGACTCGGAATTTGCAGGACCCGCCTCACTTCGGGTTACTGGATAACGGGCATCAAATGTCAGGGCTAAGAAAACAAAGCGCCTACCTGTTGGGCCGCGTGACCTCCCAGCCCCAGCTGGTCTCACGGCGGCTCGCGCTTCCGTCAGTGACACCTTCCGAGCAGCCCGCCCGCCTGGACTGTTCCCGCCTGAGTGTTGTCCCTGTGCCCTGCTGAGTGACGGCAGCCTGGCAGCCTGAGGTTCTGACTAGGCCCGAGCGGCCCTCCCGGGGGGCGAGGGGTCTGCTTTTACGGCCTTAAGAACAGTCGGGGCGTCGGGCTCCCTGCATGGAGCCTGCTTCTCCCTCTGCCTGGGTCCCTGCCCCTCTCTGTGTCTCTCATGAATAAATAAAATCTTTTTTAAAAAACAAAAGAGTGGAAAATGTGAGTCGGAAGGAATGAAAGGCTTATTGTATTCTGATTCCGGATCCAGCATCAGCCTCTCCACGAGCATCTCCAGCCCCAGTGGGTGTGGGGAGAAGCGAGCTCAGCACCAGCGCCGCCCCGCCTCCAGCTCGGGGGCTGAGCAGGGCTCCGCTGCAGGTCGGCCCCGCAGCAGCAGCCCCGTGGGCACCTTGACCCGCAGTTCTCTGGGGGAACCACCTTCCCAGGGGGCCTCCTGCAGGTTGTGTCGGCGGAGCTGCTTCCAACCCTGCTGCTGGCTTCCTGGTCGGGGTCCCCGACCATGCCCCGGGGCCCGGAGAACGGGGACTGCTCTCCCACAGCAAGTCCTGGTCTGCTCAAGTTGTTGGAAGAGCTGGGGGACCCTGAGCGGGGGGTCATTAGTCTGGGGTGACGTTCAATCCGTTTATGCCCACGCCCGTTCATCCACTGGACAGACGTTTGCTGAGTGCCCGCGGGCGGCCGTGCGCTGTGTCAGGTGTCAGGCACATAAGGACGACGCTGCAGTTCAGTGACGCCAGTGTGACGCGTGCCGGGGGAGAGGTCCATGCGGGGGCTGAGAAACTTCTGGGGGGGAAGAGAGCGATCGGAAGCGTCTTGCTCGTGGGCTCACCTGCCGGTCTCCGGCTTACGCCCAAGCACACGTCGCCAGATGGCTTATCAGAGGGTCGTGCCGGCTTTTATGTCCACAGGATGCGGGAGTAAATGAGATTAATTCTGAATCATGGCCGTTTGTCTGTTGCCGGAAGCACGGCCGAGAGTGAATTTAGCCCCGTCCTTGTATCTGATAGAGTCACCACGGAGAAATCGGTTTGAATTACATTAGTTTAGTTTCCTTTACATTGAATTTTAAATTAGACACGACCTGAGTTTTTCTTATGTGTCATGACAACACAAGGAAAGTGCTTTTTTGCATCTTCTGCTCAACCGTCACTGAGCGCGGCACCCACTGGGCCCCTCAGGGTCCCTGTATCAGGACGTCTTACCTCTTCCATCCAGCCTTGTTTCCATTTGTGTGTCAGCTCATAGTACCTTGGCTCTAAGCACTCAGAGTTCCCTTTGGTGCTTATGGGAAGTAAAGGTCTCTAAAACGTCTCTTCTCCTTGTTCGGGGAGACTGAGAACAAGCTCAAGGGCCACAAGCCAAATGCACGTCAGGTGTCGTCATTGGTGAGGAGGCCAGCATCCAACACTGCAGGTCGCCTTTTAACCCCCATATCAGGGGCTGAGGTGCACCTGCTACTTCTTCCCTGTGCTAGACGTCAGACGCGCATGTTCAGCCCAGCAGACCCGGAGTCCTGTGTTTAAAGTACTGCAAGGAGAGATTGTGGGCTTGCTTCTAGAAAGCTGGTAGCGTCGCAGCAGTGGGAGAACAGTGACTGTCCTGCTCGGTGGTAGTGGAGGTGGTGGTGGTGGAGGTGGTGGTGGTGGAGGTGGTGGTGGAGGTGGTGGTGGAGGTGGTGGTGGAGGTGGTGGTGGTGGTGGTGGTGGTGGTGGTGGTGGTGGAGGTGGTGGAGGTGGTGGTGGTGGTGGTGGTGGTGGTGGTGGTGGTGGTGGTGGAGGTGGTGATGGTGGTGGTGGGCAATGAGAGGTGATTCCTCTTGCAGGTGGCCTGTGACCGAAGCCTGGGAGGGGCGCACAACAGGAGTGTGTCCTGCTGAGATGAGGCTGAGGCGCCAAGGGCTGGGATGATTTCATGACTTCCGTGACCGCCTCCCGGTGCATGTGGTGCTCGCCAGTCTCATTAGCTCCCCTCCTCCCAGGAGGACAGAGACAGCGAAGTTCCCCTCCAGCCCCCTCACCCCCGCCATGAGGCCTGCAGTGGACGAGTCCTTCCCCCACAGGGGGTGGGGGAGAGAAGCTGTGCGGGGGCTTCCGGAGGAGCCCGGGGTGTCTGGGCTCTGTCGTCAGCACCCAGGATGTGGTTGGTGTTTGGGATCCACCGCTGTGCCGGGAATTGGAGTCACGCACACTGAAACCTTCCCGCTCATTCACCACCTTATTAATGGGCCAGGATCTCTGACATTTGCTCCACGCGATCGTCAGCATTTCTGCTTTACCTCGGGGGGCGGCGGGGGGGAGCCCTCTCAGCCAAGCTGCGATGAAAACCGTGCACTAGCGTGATTTGGAGCCGGAGCAAACATCGCGACTTTTATTAGGTTTGGTGAGTATTTGCTGGGAACCAGTTGAGTGCTGGGTGCTGTGCACGGTTGCCGTGCTGCGGGCGGAGGGCAGGGGTGCAGGGCGGCGTGTTCAGGCGTGCACAGGGAGAGGAGGGGGGTGGGGGCGGGAGGGCTCAGACAGGGGCACGAGAGCCGCAGCACAGGACTCCCGGGATCCACCTGCAGCCTGGGATGTGGCGTGTGAGGCGGCCTTTGTCCTAGGGTCAAAGGGCGTCTGGGCTCCAGCCCCGGCCCCAGCCCGCTAGGTCCTCTCCGCGCCGCGTGGCCAGCCCTGGGACATCCTCCCCGCGGCCCCCGTGCTCCCCTGGGGCTGCGGCGCGGACTCCGGGGAAGTCTGGGCCGCGACGTGCAACGCAACACCCGAGTCCGGGGCGAGGGGCTCCTGCTCTTTGGCTCCTCGTCTCTCGGAACCGGAGCGCCCGGGAGCTCTGAGCCGTGTGGGCCATCCCTGCGGAACCGCGCGCGACGTGGGCCTGCGGGTGCTAACGGGGCGCCGGGCAGCAGGGCGCTGGCCCCCTGCCCCACCCCCATGCGTGTGGCTCTTGTTACTGGCAGGAGGCCTTAAGTCGGCCCCCCCGAGGCCGGAGCAGACCCCTTAATTAGGCACCGTCCCCGGAGCCAGCGGGCGAGCAGCCTGGGCCTGGCCGCCCCGGCGTCGCGGGGAGCCCCGCCTGCAGGGCTGGCGGGGGCCGGGAGGGGGGCCGAGGGCCAGGGCATCTGAAGGACTCAGCAGGTTTACACTTCGCTGACCCGGTGGATGAATGGGGCCCTGTCCACCCACATGGGGGCCTGGAATCTTCAATTATGGCAATTACATCAACAGGTCGGAAGGGCAGCACTTGCCGCTGAAGAGGTTCAGGGCTTAAAAGAAAAATCCTAAAGCCACTGGGTTTTTTTTCCCCCCTTTCTTTTAAAGGGATTGGGTTGATGGAAGAAGACCCCCATCTGCAGTCTAATTGGGCTGCGGGAAGAAAACAAAGATGTAGCACGTTTTTCCGGGTGGAATCTGGCCGGCACGTGTTCGCCGCCTCTGGACTCCTGGCTCTTCCCCAGGGGACTTTGTGCTGTGGTCCCCATGCTCGCCGTCGGCCCGTCGTCTCCCTGGGGGAGGGCTGTGCTCCCCCTCGGAAGCCCCGAGCACTCGGGCACTGGGGGACGGGGGTGTGACGCTCGGACCAGGCCTGGGGAAGTCATGTGGTCCCTCCCAGCCTCGGCTTCCCTAGCTGGAAAATGGGCACAATGCTTTCTATCCTTCCTCCTTCCTAATCTTTTAAAGGTTTTATTTTTTTTTTTAATTTTTATTTATTTATGATAGTCACACAGAGAGAGAGAGAGAGGCAGAGACATAGGCAGAGGGAGAAGTAGGCTCCATGCACGGGGAGCCCGGCGTGGGATTCGATCCCGGGTCTCCAGGATCGCGCCCTGGGCCAAAGGCAGGCGCTAAACCGCTGCACCACCCAGGGATCCCTTTTTAAAGGTTTTATGTATTTATCCATGAGAGACACAGAGAGAGGCAGAGACCCAGGCCGAGGGAGCAGCAGGCTCCATGCATGGAGCCCGATGGGGGACTCGATCCCGGGACCCCGGGGTCACACCCTGGGCCAGAGGCAGATGCTGAACCGCTGAGTCCCAGGCGCCCCGTTATGCTTCCTTAATGACGTCTTCTTCCTTCAGCTCACTTTACGCGACACGTAGAACACACGGATGTGCGGTCCTCAGGCAGTGAGCAGCTAAGATCTGGGGGAGTCAGTGTGCTCAGGTCCTCAGGAGTGGGGGCGCTGCCCCAACCCCGAGCTCAGCGGGGGCTGCGTGCTCTGTGGTCACGCAGCTGCTTAGGCCCGCGCCACTCACTGGTCGGGGATCACGGGCTGGGCCGCTGCTGGGGGCCGGGCTGCGGTCCCCGATCCTGCTGCTGGGGGCCGGGCTGCGGTCCCCCGATCCCGCTGCTGGGGGCCGGGCTGCGGTCTTCTAACGTCTGGTTTGCAGAGCTGAGTGTAACGGGAGGGACGTGCTTTCAACGGCCGCGCTCACAGTCGGGGCGGCAAGGGCGGCAGCGCTCACGCAGGGCTGGGCAGCGGAGGGGAGGCTCGGCGGGGCCGTGGGGGTCGTGCAGGCGCCAGCCCGGGAAGGGAGAGAAGGGGCTTGGGGGGCGGGAGGCCTGAGGGGGCTGGGGCGGCCGTCGGTCCTGAGGTCGAGCAGCAGCGACCCCAGTGGGAATCATGACGGCCCACGCCGCGCCGGGCAGGGAGCAAGGCGCCCGGGCCCTGTGGGGTTCACTGGGGCGCCCAGGCCCGTGCTGGGGCGTCAGCCCGAGGTCAGCGTCCCGCCCGTGCCATCCACCGCCGGAGGGGAGCCGTCCTCTTCGGGTCTGTTGGCCTGTTGCTCCCTTTCCTCCTCACCTGCCGCAGTGGGCGAGCCCGTTGCCACCCCGCGCCCCGCGGCTCAGGACCGACCCCTTAGCGGGGGACCCGCGGCGGCCTCCACCCTCGCCGCCTGGGTGCAAGGCCGCATTGCAAGGCACGCGGGCACCTCGCTGAGGCCTGTGCAGGACGTCCCCGCCCTGCTCCCCGCGACCGCGTCCAGGCTCTGGGCCAGGAGGCCCTCAGCCGGCCTGTGGGTGACCGAGGAAAGCCAGCAGAGGCTCCGATCCGGGCGGAAAGGGGGGGCTCCCACCCGGAGCCGCCGGCAATGCCTCTGGGGTCTGCCGGTCACGGTGGCTGGGGGCAAGGGGGCCGCGGGCGACACCGTGCGGCTGTGCGGTGCCCGCATGGGCTCCAGGAGCGTGGCCGGATGCTGCGGGGCTTCTCTGGCCCGTTCAGGCCCTTTCAGGCCAAGGGCAAGGACTTTGTCTGCTCGTAGGGGCAGCGCCCTTGGGTGCCGAGTTAATGTGTGACCAAACTTGCAAAAAGGTTTATCTGTTTGTCTCCGGCAAGGACGTCTGGGCAAATGGCTTTCTGCACCACTACCCTCGGCCTTCGTGCTCGTTCCCTGTGGGCAAAGGAAGGAGCTAGAACCGTCCCAGTCACTGGTCCCCTTCAGTTCTCCGTGGGCCGCCCGCTCCTGAGCGAGACGACCGCGGCCCTTAGGCCCTGGGTGGGTGGAGCGTCTCGGGGCCCGGCTGGATTCAGATGCGGACTCTTCCCCTTTACAACGTGGTGCTCGGGAGGGCTCGTGCCTTGGTTTCCCCTCTAGCACCACGGGAGCGAGCTGCCCCTCCTGCTGGCTTGGGGGACCCGAGGGCCCGGGGCCGCACTTGCTGGGACTCTGGGTGTGACCAGCCCCGCCCCCACCCGGGCTAGGGACGGGGCATCGGAGGGTTTTGGTCCGTGACAGGCACGTCCGTGGGGCGAGCGGGGGCCCGTGTCAGCCCTGCGTCAGCCAGAACAGGAAGCTGCGGCCGGGAGCGCCCCACCCTGCGGGGCCCCTGCGGCCCCCACACCTGTCCCCGGAGCCACACAAGCACCGCAGGGGAGGCAGCCCCTGCCCTCAGGCTTCCTGGGCTCCCAGCACCCACCGTCGCACCCCCTGGCCTGCGGGGGCTCCCCCGGCTCCAGCTGCCTCGCCTCTGGGTGCTCTGCTGGTTTCCGGGGCCCCATTTCCGCCCCCCCGTCCCGGGCAGTCTCATGTTTTACTTTGCAGAGCCGTGGGGAGCAGAGCATTTGGGGGTGGACACAGCCTGGGCCCGCTTCCTCCGAGTGGAAACCAGCGGAGGGCACAGCGACCTCACGGCGACCCGGGGAATCTGGACCTTCCCGCGAGCCGTGGGATTCCCCCCCCCCCCCCGCCAGGTGCGCCACGGGGAAAGCGTGTCTCTCTCTGCTCTGAGCCTCGGGTTCTGGCATTTTGGTAAAATGCCGACGACGTGGGCAGCTTGGTCAGGGTGCTCTGAGGCGCCCGCAGATCCCGGACGTGAGAGCGCGGGGTGAGCTCCGCAGCCCAGTGGGTGGAGGTCTGGGGACCCCCAGGCCCCTCCTGGGGTGGGGGGGCAGCTGCCGGGGCCCTGAGCCTCCAGGACTAGGAGACAGATGAAGCCCACACGGTCCTGCTTCTCGGGCTTTTCTCCCAGACAGAGTGCGCCCAGCGGGCGGTGAGGGGGCCTGGGGAAGTCACCGGGTGAGGCCGGGGGAGTCTGCAGAGGGGCCCCCCACCAGCAAGCACAGCTGCACGGAGGACCCGTGAGAGGGTGGGGCAGAGTGGGGGGCGTTCGGGGAGGGGGGATGCAGAGGAGGGTGCCTGGGGGTGTGGGGGATGGGGAATGTGGGGGGGATGCATAGGAGGATGCATGGGGGGATGTGCAGGGGGGTGCACGGGAGGGGGGAGCGTGCAGGGCTCACGTGTGACTAGCATCCCCACATCCCCACGTAGGCGGGAGAAGAAAGTCCTGAAGGGCATGTGGTCCTTGAAGAAGCGGAGGATGAGGAGGGTGAAGCTCTGCCCCGCGGTGGCAGCTTGGGTTTGGGCGGCCCGGAGCGGTCCCTGAGGCTCGGGGCAGCAGGATGCGGTGGGTGCTGTGCGCGGGGAGAGGAGGGAGCGGGCGCTTCCACTGCAGGGATCCCGGAACCCTGCCCCGAGGAGCTGGCTCTGGCCTCCAGGTCCTGAGGGCGGGCGGGCCAGGCTTGGAGAATCAGAGGCGGGATCCTTTCCGGCAGTTGTGGTTCCGAGCCGCGTGGGTGGCTTCCCACACCTGCTGAGTCTTCATAAAACCCTGTTAGTTCCCGGCCTGGGCTTAGCTGACACCCTGCCGGCGCAGGAGAAGTCCTGGGGGGACAGGACTGGACGGGGACCTGGGGGGTCACCTGGACGGGGCTGCACCCGGGAACTCCCTGGGTCAGTGGGGCCGTCAGTGTGGCCCTGGCTTTGATGGCAGATCTGTGGCAGCTCCCTCGGGCCCGAGCGCCTGCTGAGCCAGGCGAGCAGGGGCCAAGTCGGGGGCCGAGCCGGGGCCAGGAAGCTGGGGGGGCTCTCACACAGCTTTGGGCTCCCCCGGGATTCTCGGCGTTTAATGACAGGAGGGATAAGGTTGCAGGGCCCCAGGGTCCCAGTGTTTGCCTAGAAACTCAAGAAGCCCCCGGCGTGGGGCAGAGTGACCCCGTTGAGGGGTGTGGGTAACTGGAGAGAAAGCAAATACGCTGGCCCTGCAGATGGGGGGGCTTGCGGGGGGCGGGGGCTGCACGGGAGAGGGGGGAGGCAGGGAGTGGGCAGCTGCCCCCCCCCCAGCCGCACCTGGCCTTGCCCACAGCTGCGCTCGCTTTCCCGGGCAGCTAGAGCAGAACTGGGCGGCTCGGCTGATTCCCTTCTGCCCCCGCCGCCCCCTCGGGGGACACTCCTAGGAACGCTGCCCGTATGGGAGGCGACGGGGTAAACCGAGGCCCAGAGACGCTGCGGCACGTCCTCGCACACCTTCCCTCCCAGGCTCGCGTGCGGAGTGTGCCCTGCAGCGTGTGCCCCGCAGCCGCGTCCGGCGGGTCTCCTCCCTCCGGGCCTGTCCCCGTCACAGCCTGGGGGACCCGCGCCAGGGGGGACCCGAGGGCAGCTGGGCCGCCGCCTGGTTGCTGAGGTGACAGCCGGTCACCTGGGAGGCTTTAAAAGTACACACGCCGCCAGGCTCCGAGCCCAGAAGTATGACTCAGTAGCCGCCCGGCCTGGTGTTGACTCTGTGGGTCCCACGCTCGGAGGGGTGGTCCCCTGGGGCCAGGGAGGCCAGGCGGCACTTCCCTCGCTTGCACTTGGCAGCCGGCCTCCGCTCGTTAAGGGACCGGCTCTCCAAACCCGCCCAGAGGACCCACACGTCTGGGCTCCCGCACGCGGGGGGACGCCGGGCCGGGCATTCCGGGCCCCCGGTTCCACGTCATGGAGGAGAAGGAGCCCTTCCCCGGGGCGAGGCGCGTGGTGTGTGCGGCCACGTGGCCTTGAGAAGCTTCCGTGGGCTGCAGGGAGCACGGCCAGGAATGGGCTCCCCAGGGCTCAGGGCTCCGATGGGGGGAGAAATGCCGCTGGGCCTCCCCTCCCGGGCCCCATCCCGCCCCCAGGACTGTGACTTTCCTTTCTAAACCCGGAGAAGTGCTCCGGAAAAGGACGGTAATGATCCTGCTCCATGTGCCCACGACTGGCTGCTGGGGCCTTCCTGGGGCCCTCTAGCTGCCCGGGGAGGACGGCCGCCCCGCCGGCTCCGTCCTAAGGGCCGCGGGATGTAGAGAGAGAGGCAGGGACGCAGGCGGAGGGACAAGCAGGCTCCATGTAGGGAGCCCGAGGCGGGACTCGATCCCGGGATCCCGGGGTCATGCCCTGGGCCAGAGGCGGGCGCTCAACCACGGAGCCCTCCCCCGGCCCCAAATTCCTTTTAACTTAATGCCTGTTGGTGCTGCGGGGCCATAAGCTTCCGGAGGGTGAGGTCTCATTGGCCTCGCCCGGCCCCCCGGGTCCCTAGGGCCCAGCACAGGGGCTGCAGGTGCCCAGCCGGCATTTGCTAAAGGGATGAATGAGTGAGTGGACGCCAGAGCGAGGCCCCAGAGGTGCACAGGTGGGCACGCGCACGTGCAGCCACGCTCACGCTCCGCTCTCTCCGCCCCACTGCTCTGTCATACGCAGGCTGGAGATGCCAGGATTTACCAGGGCAGCTGGCAGGGTGGCATCATGCCTCTGGAAATGACATCTGGGAATGAATGACATCCTTTGGGAAGAGAGGATGACGCTCCTTCCCAGCCAGCGCCTCCCTCCCCTCCCCACCTCTCAGGCAGAGGCTCTTCCGGGGGGAGCGATGATGCTCTCGTAGCAGGTGGTGGAGGGATCCCAGGGACAGCGGGCTGAGCGGGGGCAGGGATGCCGAGGGGAAACCGCTGCCTTTCCGGAAACAAAAGGGCCCTTCAAAGTCACTCGATATCGCGTCTTCCTGCCCTGGGCCTCGGCCAAGCCTCCCTCTTCCTATTGTGGAGCCGCAGAACCATCGGAGACCTGCGCTCGCTCCCGCCCATGCCCGGCCGGGAGGAAGGGGCACAGTGCTGCGCCGGGCGGCCTCGTGGACCCGGGGGGTGCCCGGTATCCCAACAGCCCTCATTCCACGTATTTCAAAATTTTAATAGTGCGAGCCATCCGTGCAGTGGGCGCCCCGCTCCGGCCCTGCCCTGGGTCCACGCAGGTCTCCGTGGGAAGGTGGCAGTTCCTGCGGCCCCTTGGACGGAGGTGAGCGGCAGGCAGCTCCCCGCAGGGGCCCAGTTCCACGTAGGGTTCCGTAGGGTTCCCGTCTCCACCTCTGCACTTAATGATGCGTGCTTTTCCTTCTCGGTTATTCTATCCCCTGCCTGCTGGGGCACGTGGCTCCGGATCTCGCCTGCGAGCCGCGTGCTCGTCCCACAGGTCCCTCCCTGGACTGCGCTGAGTACCGAGGGGTGAGGGAGAGTCAGGGACGCGAGGGGCCTCGCTCCTGGGCCGCCCGGTGTAGTGACCACAGGCCGCGGGCAGCCGGGGGCCCTTGAAGCATGGCCCAGCCAGGCTGGGATGTACTGGGATGTGCTGTAAATGTGAAATGCTCACCAGATTTTGAAGATTCCATTATTTTAAAAAAGATTCTATTTATTTATTCATGATACACACACAGAGAGAGGCAGAGACGAAGGCAGAGGGAGAAGCAGGCTCCATGCTGGGAGCCCGACGCGGGACTCGATCCCGGGACCCCGGGGTCATAGCCTGAGCCGAGGGCAGATGCTCGACCACGGAGCCCCCCAGGCGTCCTGAAGATTCCATTTTAAAAATATCAAATATCTGATTCATCGGTGCATGTTTATTACAAGCTGAAACGGTGATTTTTTGAACATACCGGTTAAATGAGAGAGATCATTAAAATAAATGGCACTTTCCCGAAAACCTTTTGACACTGTGGCCACCGGCAAATGTAAAATGATCTGCGTGGCTCACGTTCGCTTGTGGGCAGCGTGTTGCTAACCTTGCTAACGGGCTGGGCTTCCTTGGAGATCTGGGGCCCGGGGAGGGGGCTGGGGTGGGGAGGAAGGAGCCAAACTGCTCAGAAGCAGGGAAAGCAAAGGCATCGCAGCAGCCAGCAGGCCGAGGGCCGGGGTCGGGACCGGGGGTGGCGTCTGGGGGGCCCCAGAACCAGCCTCCCCCTTCCTGGCGTCTGTGGTACAGGATGATGCCTGGGATTCGAGAGCGCTGCCTCTCCGCTCCACCCCTGGAGCTAGAACAGCGCCCAGGACGCGGGGAGGGGGTGGGGTGCTGAATGAATGAAGGAACGAATGAATGAATGAGAATAGAAAGTGGAATGGGAAAATCTGAGTTTTCGTTTCTAGCTTAAATGTCAGACTCCTCAGAGAATCAGGGCCTGGAGGCCCCCAGAGACTGCAGGACGCCTCGGACCGTGGAGCCAAGACTCAGAATTACAGGAGTGACTTGCCCGAGGTCTCTCTGGGGTCTTAAGGGCAGAACCAGGAGCACAACCAAAGAACCTCCCGGAAGCAGGGCTGTTACAGACTAGCATCTGCCCCTGGGGTTGTCTGCTGCCTTCGCAGCCTGGCCGTGGCACCCCTTGTCCTTCCGCCTCCCCATTTTCAGGGTCTGGGTGATGTCCTGCTGCTGGGAGCAGAAGGCTTGGGGTGGGGCCAAGAGGAGGCGGCCCAGAACCAAGGGCTCGGCATCCTCCAGTGCCCCTAGGCCAGAGGGGCTTCGCTCTGGACACCATCCCCGGCCCCCAGTCCCTGACCCCCGGACCCCCAACCCCTGACCCCTGGTCCCCCAGCCCCCCCGGCCCCCTGGTCCCCCAGTCCCCGACACCCGGTCCCCGGCCCCCCACCCCCCCAACCCCCGGCCCCCAGGCTCCCTGTCCTGCACCCCCCAGTCCCCGGACCCCCAACCCCGGACCCCAGGTCCCCAGCTCCGGCCCCCCAGCCCCCCAGCCCCCTGGTCCACTGGCCCCCGGCACCCCGCCTGCCAATCCCACCCCAGCCCCCGGCCCCCAGCCCCTGGTCCCTGGTCCCCAGCCCCACCTGCTGATCCCCGACCCCAGCCCCCAGCGCCCTGGTTCTGGTCCCCCAGCCCCCAGCCCCCAGCCACCTGGTCCCCGGTCCCCCATCCCTGACCCTGGTCCCCCAGCCCCGACCTGCCAACCTGACCCCAGCCCCCAGTCCCCAAGCCCAGCCCCCCAGCCCCAGCCCCCAGCCCCCAGCCCCCCATTCCCTGGTCCCCCAGCCCCCGCCTGCCAATCCCCCCGGCCCCCCGGCCCCCCAGCCCCAGCCCCTGGCCCCCGGCAGTAGCTGGAGCCCAGCCCCGAGGCGGGCGGAGCCGGCAGGCTGCTCTCAGCCCGGGGAGAGCCGCCTCTAAATCATTCCCGCCCGGGTGGGAGGGGCGGCGAGGGGATTTTCATAGATTATATTGAAAGAATTACAATGGCGAGGGAAAGGAGCCGAGTTCCCACAGAGTGTCCGGTCACTCCTGTGGGGGGCGGTGGGAGCCGGGCCCGGCTGCCTCTTTCTCTCTGGGCAGCAGCACACACAGTTTTTAATAATTAAGTAACTTTAATTGTCCTGGGAAAGCCGAGCTCGCCTTGGGGCACGCCGCACAAACTCATAATTAATGTTACCAAGAGAGATTAGCAAAGGAGAACTGAGAAATGATTCACTTTTTAAAAAGCGCCTCACTGTTAAGCCTTATTATCCTAAGTTTAGAACCTCATTTATCTGCTTTGAGAAAAAAAAAAAAAGGACCCGAGACCCAGAAACTAATGCATGTAAAATTAAAACTCCCTGTCTTTGTAATCTCATTTAAAATCATCAGATGACTATCATAAAATAAATAAAAATTAAAAAAAAATTTAAAAAATCATCAGATGAAAAATAAATAAATAAATATTATTAAAAAAATAAATAAAAATCATCAGTTGGGAAAATATTGCCATTTATTGATTCCATTCTGGTGACTGAGGAAAAAAAATCGAAGACAGAGGAATATAGTTAATAAATAATCACACATTCATACAAACTCCAGCTTTCTGCTGCTCTCCCCGTTGCTTAGAAATCATCGCATTTTAGGATTTTTTTCCCAACAGCCTTCCTCTCCGGCCGGCCATGGAAGACATCCCATATTCTGCGTGATTTTCGACAAGGAGTCCCGTGCAGCGACACTGGTGGGGCGTCCAGCAGGCCCACCGGCGTCTGCTGCGTATTTGGTGAATGAATGACTCAGTGAGCACGTTCATGCAAGGTGGGGGGACCCCAAGGGGAGAGGCCCCGCCTGTGCCTGGGGGTCGGGGGTGCTGAGAGGAGAACTGGAGGGGTTGGTGCAGGAGCGAGGGTGCAGCTGCAGGGGCCGTGCAAGCTACACGTGGGTGGAAGCTCTCGGGGTTAGGGTGCAGCCAAGCAGAGACCGGCCTCCGGTGGCCCTTATGCATGATTAGTAGCCGTAAATAGGACAGGCCGGTGGCCCTAGCCGAGCGCGCTTCCGTGCGGGGTGGGTCTCCACAGGCCCTGCCTTCCTCCTGCATTCAGACAAGTGTTTGGACCCTCAGTGGGGCGTCCCCCCTCCGAGACCTGTCTGCATGGAGGTAGAGGGACGCGCCGGGAACATGGGTGAGCCCTTGGCTCTGGACCCAGGTGCAGGATGGCCCCCCTACCTGTGGGGGACTCTGCGAGCTGCCTGCTTCCTTCCCACCGGCCTCTCTGCAGCCTCTGGCCTCAGCCAGGGGTGGGTTCTGCACCCCGAGACGCCCTGCTGCCCCGGCCTGCACCCCAGCTGCAGGGGTCTGCACACAGCCACCTGCAGGGACACTTTTCTTGAGGGAGAGGCCGGGGGTGAATCGTGGGTGAATCTGCGGTGGAGGCTGATTCAGCTCAAGGTGTGGCTGCCCTCAAGGTCTCTGCCTGTGAGCACCCGTCCTCCCGGGGCTGTCCCTCTGTGGCCTCTGGGGAAAGGGCAGCAGGGGCAGCAGGGGCCTCCAGAGGGACAGACAGACAGACAGACGCTTAGGCTCTGAGCCCGAGGGGCCAGGCCCGTGGGGGAGGCGGGCTCGGGGCGCACAGGCCTTCCACACCCGTCCGGCACATCAGCCTCCATCGCGGGGGGAGACACACGAAAATCCCAGCAGGGGGATATTGCTGTTCCCATTTTACAGATGAGGAAGCAGGTTTCGGAGCTTTTTTTTTTTTTTTTTGGATTTTATTTATTTATTCCTGAGAGACCCAGAGAGAGAGGCAGAGACCCAGGCAGAGGGAGAAGCAGGCTCCATGCTGGGAGCCCGACGGGGGACTCGATCCCGGGTCTCCAGGATCACGCCCTGAGCCAGAGGCAGACACTCAACCGTTGAGCAACCCGGGCGTCCCTATTTTTTTTTTTTTTTTAGAAGGTTTCGGAGATTTTAAGTTGACCGAGGTCGGGAGCCCAGGTCCTCAGGAGCGGCGGCGCGTCACAGCCCGAGACTCCCCCCTGGCTCTAAAGTTCTGTGAGTTATGCTCCTTGGCTTTTCCAAAACGTGATGCCATCTAGTTAATTATTACCCTGGAGCTCAGACAACATTTATTTTTTTTTAATTCTCTCATCCTCCGATCATCAATCCGCCGTTTATTCAGCTTAAATGCTCATGTGTCCAGAGAAGCCACCACCCGCTGTAGCTCATCAGGGAGGCTGACTTCCAGCCTTGCGCGGACTATGACTTCTAGGTTTTAATCACATCGCCTGGGCCAGCGTTCAAGGACGCAGGCCACAAGCAGGGCCTCGTGCAAGCTCTTCGCCGCTCCCCGCAGTTTGTGCAAAGGCGAGCGTGCGCCCCGCACACACGGCGGGTGAGTGTGCGAGTTTCCCTTCTTCCGAGGCGGTCACGCGTAAATGGTTGGTTCCTGCGTCTTGTTCTCTTGGCGATGAGACCGCGTCGGGGCCCGGACAGTCGCGTTGGTCTGACAGGCTAATTCGCGTGTCGTGTTATGTAAACTACATTTCATTTTTTAAAAATTTTTATTTATTTATTAATGATAGAGAGAGAGAGAGAGAGAGGCAGAGACCCAGGCAGAGGGAGAAGCAGGCTCCATGCAGGGACCTGATGCAGGACTCGATCTCGGGACCCGGGGGTCACTGCCTGGGCCAAAGGCAGTGCTAAACCGCTGAGCCACCCAGGGATCCCCTATGTTTCATTTTCTAAGCCACCTGCCCGCTGACGGGCCCGGAGCGGGTTTCGTTATTTTTCCGCTCGCGCGTTTCCTGAACATCGAGGCCTCAACATTACGCTGGAGGAACCTGGTGCAGTGGGAGCTGCTGGGGACCCGGAACCGAGGGGTGACAGTCCCGCAACTCGACTTGAGGCGAGCGCCGCGGCCTCCTTGGCCTCAGCTCCCCCGTCTGTCGGGGGCACGCCTGGCTCTGGCTGGTCCCGTCCTTCCCGGCCTGTCCCTGGACCCCTGCGTGTCCCCATCGCCCACGCAGGGCGGCCCGGGCGGGCCGGGGCAGGGAAGGGCGGGCGGGCGTGGTGACCCGTGACCTCCTCCCGGGAGCCGGTCTCCGCGGGGCCAGGTTGAACTCGGGCAAGTCCAGCCTTGTTCTCCGCTGGATCCAGGGTGACTCAGGGCCTGTGGCGTGGCTGCCCCAGCAGCAGCACATGGGCTGCAAGACACCTTTCTTGGCAGTGGGCTTAGCCCGGCTCCGGGAATGTCTGATTACTCATCGGTTTTGCAAGGGCAGCAAGCTCCCGGGGACGAGGGGGGCAGCTAGTGTGGCTTCCTCCCGGAGGTGATGACTTGAGCCCGGGCAGTGACTAACCAGCTCAGCACTGAGCACAACCGGGCGCTGGAGCCGGGGTCTCACCCGCCACCCCATGGCCTCGGGGTGGCCGCGCTCGCCTTCCAGGGGCAGCCACCCCACCCGGGCCCGGCTCCACTGCACCTGGAGTCTGTCTGTCTGGGCCCTTGTCCCCTAAGCTGGTCGCAAACTTCTCCAACGTCTGCTTCCGTCCTGCGGAGGAACGCGCAAGGCTTTGGGGGAAATCCAAGGCAGGGAGGCCGCGTGCATCATCTTGTGTGAGGGACGTGCTGGGCTCCTGAGAAGCCGGACAGCACGAGGTGGTGGGGAGGGGGATTTGGGCTGAACTTCTGGGACAAGTCACACATGGGTGGCTCCCGGCCGCTTTTCATCCTCCTCTCATCTCAGGCAGCCTCGTGCAGAGTCTAGGCTTCCTGGGGACTGGAGGGAAGGTTCCCCCCAAAGCGGTGTCCAACCTCACCCCATCCCTTTCTCTCTTCGCCCTCAGGTCCCCGCGGCCCAGCCCTCTGCTCTCCAGCCCCCCTGCCCCATGGTCTCTGTGCCCTGGCCCCGCCTGGCCTTGCCCCGAGTCCTGCCCTGAGCACCTTGGCTCCGGCCCCGTGTCCCATGATGAGCCAGGTCGAGCTCTCCCCTCGCGCCCTGACCCCCTGGAGGAGAGGGGCCTTCCCTGCTGCTCCTCTTCTTCGGCTCCATGGAGAAACTGCTCGCCCGACGGGCACGCAGGATGGGCCACCCCGGCCTGTGCGCTTGGAGCTCAGGCCACCACCAGTCCCCGAGCGTCCGGCGTGTGTCCGGCCGCCTGCCTCGGGGCTCTGTCCGGGGAGCCCGGCCCCCGTCAGTCAGCCCACGGGAGCCTCTCTAAGTTTTCCTTCCTTCCAGATACACCTCCTTCCCGGGCGTCACCAGATGCTCAATGGTTGAGAGAACCGACGGGTGGATGGTCCTTAGCTTGGCCAATGTCACTCTTCCTTCACCTTCAAAACCTAAAAATTGCCTTTGCTACATCTGCCCGCGCCCACCAGCCGCCCAGTCCCCAATCACTTTCTCGGGCACAAATCCGCCTGCCTCGGGGCGTGGGGAGCCAAGGTCAGGGTGTCAAGGGCCCTGCTGCTGAGGAGTTCGCCAGTTCCCGACCCGGAAGGAGAGGAGCTGGCTTTCGTGGAAATCGCCTTCCGCTAAAAATCTTTAATGATCTGGGATGAGCCACCCTGCTTGCCCTTTGTCTGGGAGCCCCTCCCCCTCCCAGTCCAATGCACTGTTTGCAGAGGCCGCTGCCCCCAGAGGGAGGCACATCCCCGGCAGGGCTCCCTGCGGCTCGGGGCTGCTCAGTAGCCGGGCTGCAGGCCTGATTCCTGCCCCCGCCGGCCGCCTGCCCAGCCCTGGGCCCACGGGAGCACAGGCCCTGCTCCTCGGGGAGGCCAACGTCTGGGGATGAGTCCGCGCCAACACGCGTGGCTCCTGAGACCGGAGAGGAAGCCTAATGCATCGCCTGCTGGAAGCTTAACAAGCTGTTTGCCTAAAGAGATTTTCTTTTTTTCTTTTCTGTTCTCCACTTCATTCCCTTTCTTTCGGGTGCTTTTCACACCAAGTCACTGAAATCACAGGGTATGGGAGGTATTTTTCTCTTTAGAAATCCTTTTTCAGGCAACTATGTCAAGAATGTTTTCATACTTGGGATTGGAAAGGGAGGGAGGGGGAAAAAAAAAGGCTTAATCCCCCCAGATGGGTATTTCTCTGAAAACAGACATGCAAATGTTGGGCTTGTCAAACCCTAAAATGTTTTCTTTATTCTTGAGAATTATGGCAGCCTGCCTGCTGAGCCTGGGAGCTCTGACGGGGGGAGCCCCGGTCGCGGAGGCGCAGGGTGTGGGAAAGGGCGGGCGGAGGCACGCGCCGAGCCCCGCGACCAGGGGCGGCCGCCCGCACCCGCACGTCGTGCACTGGCCCCTCCCGGCCCCTCCCGGCCCCTCTGCTGCCGCCCGGGTGGAGCTCACGGTGCAGAAGCTGGGGGCGGGGATGCAGGGAGAAGCCAGCCCGTGTCCCGTGGGCGATCCCACCAGGGGCTGAAGCTCGAGCCAGCCTGGGAGGCACGGGGACTCAGAGAGGAGCCATCACGCGTGGGGTGGCCCTGGGTCCTCTGAGAGTCTTTGCAACCAAGGGAGGGGGTGGGAGAGGAGGCCGCTCAGCTCAGCTCAGCAAAGGCCTGCTCCGGGCTACGGAAGAATTGCAAAGCACTTCCCCGGGGCCTTGCTGCCCCTCGTGATGTGTTCACAGCTCTGCGGGAGAGAGAGACGAGGAAGTGCAAACCCTCCCGGCCACCCCCCACACACGAACCACTTACAGCAGGTGAGAAAGGGGCTTCGAGACATCCTAATGCATCGGGAGCTCTGGAGAAAAACCATTCTGGTGGCTTTGGTGTCTCCTTCCTGGGCCCTTTGCCGGATGAAAGTATGGAAACGGGGCAGCGGGGAGCCTACTCTGCAAGGCCTGGGCCCTGCGGTGCCGATGGGGACCCGGAGGCTCGGAAAGGCCTAGGTCCCACGGCTAGCTGCTTGGTGCTTGGGATCGGGGCTCAATCCGTCTGCCTGGGAGGCAGTGGCCACCCTGGGTCATCTGTCCCCTGATTTCCCTGGTTTGGGAGGGTTTGGTTGTCCTTGGCGAAGTCGGCTGCTGTGCGAGCAGGATGTGGGGTCATAGGGCAGCTCAGGGACAGCCAGGGTCTCGCCTCCCAGCTTTAAGGACCGCACACGGGGCCAACCCTGATTAAATGCATAAACCCCCGAGCCCTTCGTTCCAGGAAGACACAGGACGGCACCTGTGGAAGGTGGGAACAGTCCCTCAAGGACCCTCACAGCCTAGTCCTGCAACCGTGGGCCTGCTGGGGGGCTGTCCGCAGGTGGCAGGCGGGATTAAGGGTCTTCGTCAGCTGACGGTGAGAAGGGAAACTGGCCTCGGCTTTTCCAGGGGGCCGCTTGCTGGGGAAGAAAGAGGCAGGGGGGTCGGCGTCCAGGTGACGTGGTGTGACAAAGACGTGCCCGGGCCCTGCGGCTCCGGGGACGCAGGAAGGGACCACAGGCCCAGGAGCGCGGGCGCCTCCAGAAGCTGGGGAAGGCAAGCGAACGGACTGTGTCCCGGAGCTTCCAGGACAGCCCAGTGAGCCCCATTTCAGCTCCGCAGCTGCCACACAGGACGTCCCGTCACCTTGAGGCACCGCGTCTGTGCTGGGTGGCTACGGCCCGGCCTGGGGAGGAGGAGGCCTCGGGGACACACGTGCTACAAGCAGGCACACGCCCATTGCCCGGAGGGAAGCTGCCTCAGTCGCATCCTGCGTCTCCCCCTCGTCCCTGTTTCCCTCCGACCTCACGGGGCGGGGGCATCACCCCACGGAATCCCCGGGAGGGGAACTTTGGTCTCAGGCCTGCTTTGGGAGGAAGCTGCTGACTGTGCACAGCTGTTGGCTCAGCGGTGCCCCCCCCCCGCCCCCGCCGGCGGCTCAGGGCTGCTGCAGGGGCGGGGGGCACCGGACCCGCACACGGGGCCCAGCTGGAGGCCCGCCTGCCCGCCCGCCCGGGGTCTTGGCTGAGGCTGCTTCCTGGTCGAGTCAGGACACGTCCGGACGGGTCCTTTGCAGGCTCTTGGCCTTGGGTCACCCGAGTCCTGAACCGCGGTGGGCTTCGCCCCGGCCGCACCCCGGGCCCGTCGTCCAGAACAGATGTCCTTCCGACGGGGCAATGACGTCACTGCAAGCGGCCCCGGCCGGGTGAGGAGGGAGCGGCCGGGAGCCTCCTGGGCCCGGCGGGGCAGCTGTTCCCAGGCCGAGCGTGCCTTTGCAGCGGCTCCGTCCCTGCCCCCACCGAGGCGGCCTCTGTCGCGCGGACGGCCAAGCGACCTCTTGGATCCGAGGCCTTCCTGCCAACCGTGCCCGGAACAGATGGGGACGGGTCTCCTGGGCACGTCCAGCTGAGGCGGATTTCACAGCAGGCGGAAGAGCAGGCGGGGGAGCAGACAAGCCAGCCCCTTCCCACGGCCACTTGGGAGGCCACACTGCTCGCCCAGCTGTCCCCCCTCTCCCTGCGAGGGCGGGGCCCGAGGCGGGGGCTCCGGGCGGGCGGGCGACAGCCTCCAGCCAGGCCTCGGGCGGCCCAGCTCCCTGCAGATCCGGATCTGCCGAGGGGGGGCTGCCCGTCGTGTCACCGGACCCCGACCAGCCGCGGCACCAGGCCAGCCCCTCTCTAGGCCCGGCGCCCCCTCCTGCCCCCGCCGCCCGCCCAGCCGCCCCGTCCCTGCTCCCATCTGGCTCCTCCCGACCTGTCCCCTTCTGTGCCCACCCCACCTGGTCTTGCCTCTGTTTCCCCATTTGCTCCGCCCGCATCACCCCCGCGAGTCCAGTCACCGTGTCTGGGATCTGCTGCTCCTCTCCTGGCCCGTTTCTCGCCCCAGGGACCGGGTCCTCTTTCCAGCAGGGAGTGGCTCCGTCTCGGCTTCGCCGTCGCCGCGGAAGGCGCAAGGTGCCTGGTAATGTCCCGTCGGGCCCGCCTGGGTTTGCTTCTGTTTTTTACTGAGTAGATGTGACAAAGCTGATGTCAAAAGCTGCTTTTCCCCTTTTCCTAGGGGTTGGGCTGCCAGAATGAAATACCACGGACCCACGGACGCAGCGGCTGAACCCACGAACCTTTATCTCCTGCGACAGGGCTGGGAAGCCGGGCCCGGGTGCCCGCAGACGGGGGGCGCAGGCTTGGAAGGCCACTGTCCTTGCCGTGTCCCCGGCCGAGGGAGAGTTCCCATAAGGGTACTAATCCCTCCCAGGGCTCCCCCCGCGTGACCTCCCTGACCCTAGGGGCCCCTCAAGGACCATCGCACTGGGATCAGAGGTTCCCATCTATGGGTTCCGGGGTGCGGGGCCCAGACGTTCCACCTGCGGCCTATCCTGGAAGCCTAAGGACCCCTGAGGTAGAGGCTGAGGGTTCTGCTCAAAACAACCGTCCTCTGCACCGCTGTGCGACCAGCAGGGCCTGGGCGTGGAAGGTGCCTTGGGGTGCAGGAGGCCCGGGGTCTGCACCCCAGGAGCGCATAGTCACCCAGAGGAGCAGCGTCACGTCACGGGCACCAGGAGGGCAGGCCGGGCCAGGGTCGGTGGGTGCGGGCCACGGGAGGGGCAGGGGCGGAGCGGGCGCGCCGCTGGGGGCTCGGGCAGGTCGGGGGCGCAGGTGAGAGCCAGGCACCCCGTCCCCTGTCGGAGCTCCAGTGCCCCCCGGCCCGGCCCTTCAGGCTTCACGAGCTCCCCGCTGCTCGAAGTTTCCGGATGGTCTGGGATGATGCGCGTGTGCATCGGGCTGCGCGGGCCAACAGAGGCACCGAGGGCCGCGGAAGGTCGTCAGATACCTACAGCTTGAAATCCCAGCTTGTCCATCGCATCATCTGCCCTTAGTGTGCGTGGTGAGCGCAGTGGGCGACTGCTGCCCCGGGACAGTGCAGGAGGGGACAGTCCTTCATCCCCGAGTGTGCCGCTGGCCCGGCCAGAGAAGTTGCTCTTTAGCCCCTGATTTTTAGTGTATTTATTTATTTATTTATTTATTTTATTTATTTTTAATTTCGTGGAGGCCGAGCTGTGACAGGAGCAGGCCCGGGGCTGGAGGCCGGGCTCCGTGGCTCCCCACACACGTGCCTCGTGACTCGGGGCAGTCACGCCCTCTCTTGCCAACCAACGGCACCGGTAAAACCTTTATGGTAAGGGGTAACCACAGTGCAAGAGGGAACACACCCCAACCGTAAGTCCCCGAACGTGCGGACTCTGACAGACCATCTCATTGGGTCGCTGTGACCCCCTGGGGCAGGAACCAACTCCCCTCGCCCGTGAGTAAGGGCCTGGGGCCCGAGCGCTGAGTCACATTCCCACCATCATGCAGCAGGTTAAGGGGCGGCAGGACGAGGGTCCAAGCCCAACGCACGCTCCTTAGCCATCCCTGGGCTTTGGTTACTGTCGAACCGCGGGACCCGGGGTCCCCGCCCGCCCGCTGGCTGGCGCGCATCTCTGTAGGAGCTGAAGCCCGAGGGGTGGATGCTTAGGGAGCACGGAGCGGAGAGAACGGAGCTGGGCGCCTGGGAGGCAGATGGACACGGAGCTTCCTTCACTGGATCCCTGCAGACGGGGAGGGAGAGCGGGGTGGGGAGGAAGGGAGAGCCGGGCGGTGGGGATGACTGGGGGGCAGTGGGGATGACTGGGGAGGTGGTGGGGATGACCCGGGAGCAGTGGGGATGACTGGGGAAGCGATGGGGATGACCTGGGAGCAGTGGGGATGACCAGGGCAGTGGGGATGACTGGGGCACAGTGGGGATGTCCGAGGGGCAGAGGGATGACTGGGGGTGCTGGGGATGACTAGGGGGGGAGTGGGGATGATTGGGGAAGTGGTGGGGATGACCGGGGGGGCAGTGGGGATGACTGGGGAGGTGGTGGGGATGACTGGGGGGGCAGTGGGGATGACCAGGGGGGCAATGGGGATGACCAGGGAGGTGGTGGGGATGACTGAGGGGGCAATGGGGATGACCGGCCGGTGACCTTCTTTCCCCGTGGCCCCCCAGCGCAGACTCTGCCCAGCAGCCGGGGGCCAGTAACCGCAGTGGGAGGCAAAGCAAACAATGCTGTGTTGGTTTTGCTCAAGGAAAATAAGAGAAACACAGTTTACCCTGTGGGGCCTCTGTGCTACACCAGCTGCTCTGGGCCCCCTGGGCGGCGGTCCTGCGCCCCCGGGTCACCTCGGGCCCCGAGTGAAGGACGCACAGGCCTTTAGGGTGGAGCCTCTGGCTCTTATCACCTGGGAGCAGCGACATGCCGAGGCCTCAGCTGGGCGGTACCGGCCAGGGCACAAGGCCCCGAGCGAGTCTGCGCCCCGAATGTTGGCTCGGGTCCTGCCTGGTGAATTGCCGCCACCCTCGGCGACGGCGATGCGACTTCTGCGGGCACCGGGCAGTTTTGGCTGTTCCAGAATTCTGTATAAACGCAGTGTGCAGGACGCTCTGCTCGCGACGGTCTTTTCCGTGACGCTGTTTCCGGAGCTTTCCACGTGGTTGTGGGTCTCCGGAGGTCACCGCTTTTGTCAAGCAGAAGTGCTCCATTGTGGGAACATGGTGCGGCCTCTCTCCTCTGGGCTCTTGCTGGTTTTCATTTCTTATTTATTTTTTATATTTATTTTTTTAAGATTTTATTTTATTTATTTATGGTAGAGAGAGAGGCAGAGACACAGGCAGAGGGAGAAGCAGGCTCCCTGCAGGAGCCCAATGTGGGACTCAATCCCGGGACTCCAGGATCATGCCCCGGGCCGAGGGCAGGCGCTAAACCGCTGAGCCACCCAGGGATCCCTCTTGCTGGTTTTTAAAGGATTTTATTTATTTGTTTGACACAGAGAGCGAGCCCGTGAGCACAAGCAGGGGGAGCAGCAGCCAGAGGCCGAGGGAGCAGCAGACCCCGCGGAGCAGGGCGCCCCAGGTGGGGCTGGATCCCAGGACCCGGATGGTGACCTGAGCCGAAGGCAGGCGTGAGACGACGGAGCCCCAGGCGCCCGAGATGACCGTCCATGTTGCTGCAATTCGGGCCCAGAGTGGAAAGAGCTGCGGGAGCCCTTCACGGAGGAGACTCTGGAAACCCGCGTTTTGGTTTCTCTCCAGGGAACCCGCGGGAGCGGATGGGCTGCGGGGCGCGGGCAGCTTGGGCTCAGCCCGGCTGCAGCGGCGGGCGAGGGCGGCTCACACCCACACCCACACCCACACCCACACCCACACCCACACGGCGCCAGTTTTCCGACCCTTCTGGGAGGCGAGGGGCGGCCTCCTTGTAGTTTGCATTTGCGTCTCCCCGTGCCCTCTGCCGTGGGGCTCTCACGGGGGTCTCTGCGGTCCTTGGTGCGTCCTTCCTGAAGTGTCTGCAGTCGGCGGCCGTTAAAAACAATTGGGGTGTTTGTGTTATTATTATTGAGTGGCCGGGGTTCTTTATATATGGTGCAGATAAGCCCTTTGTCAGATTTATGTTCCGAGACTACCTTCTCCTGGTCTGGGTTTGCCTGTTTGTTTTTCTGCAGGATGTAATTTTTTACGAGCATTTAACATTTCGATGTTCTACAGTGGATCAGCGTGTTTTATGCGTGGCTCGTATTTTCCATGTCCTGTCGTGTGTCCTCTGCCTGGAGCGGCCTTCCCAGGGACCCCCGCTTGCTTGGCACATCTCATCATGCTACGACGCATCGGTCTCCCTCCGGGCCTTTCCACCTGACCTGGTTGGGAGCCCCCAGTGGGGGTCGTGGCCTCCCGGGGTGTAGTCTCCGTCGGGCGCTCCCCCTGCCCCGGGGCCCTCCCATCTCCATCTGCGCCCTGCTGGGTGCTGACCCGCAGTGGGCTCGCCGCGGCCGCCGACTCAGGCGCACGTCACCTTGAATGCACTCAGGACCCCGTGTGTCTTCGGGGTGGGCCTCTTCCCCTTTGGTCATGTTGTGAGGGTCGAGACTATCGGGCGTCGGTTATTTCACAGAACAAAGGTGGGGTTGAAGCACCTACTGGGTTCTGTCGAAGTTAGGGCCACTGCGGATCCTCAGCGACTCCGAGGATCCAGCGCGATCCCGCTGGGAGGAGGTTGGGGGCAGCCCGGGCCGCCTGCGCCCGTCCGGGAGGAGGAGGGAGCAGCTGAGCCTGGAATCTCGTCTGACCTGCGCCTGCACCGAGACCCAGTGAACAGGCCCCGGCGGCTGCTCCGAGGAACCTGGGGTCAGGCACATGCAGCTACGTGACCCCAGGAAGGTGACTTCAGCTCTTTAAGTCCCTGTTTCTTTAGGAGTAAACCAGGGGCGGCGGCAGCACCGGCCTCACCGGGCAGTTGTCAGAATTAAAGGCAACAGAACAATGAAATTTCCAGAACATTCCTGTCCCTTAGGGCCTGGGTAGCTCCTGTGGGGTCTTCTGGGCGCAGGGAAGCTCCTGGTGCTCTCCAGCCTCAGTGGCTCCGCGACTTGGGCCATTAGGTGCCGTCCTACAGGGGACGGAACTGGGGGAGTTGTGGGGCGTCCACACGGAAGGAAGCCCATGTCCCCCAGGGGATGCCCACAACCCTGGGGAAGCCAATGTCCCCCCAGACTCTGAGGACCCATTTTTGAGGCGTTTTCTACTTGTCTGTGTTTGCATCTCTTACCCGGTGGCTGGGGTGCGCTCGCCCAGGCTTCCCCGTCCATCAATAACCAGGGAATTGTGGGAAGGGATTCTTGTTTCTTTTTAAAAATATTTTATTTATGTATTATTTATTCATGAGAGACCCAGAGAGAGAGGCAGAGACCCAGGTAGAGGGAGAAGCAGGCTCCCTGCGGGGAGCCCGACGTGGGACTCGATCCCGGGACCCTGGGGTCATGCCCTGGGCCCTGAGCCTCCCGGGCGCCCCTAGTTTATTTATTTGGCAGAGAGAGAGAGCACAGGCAGAGGGAGCAGCAGGGTCCCCGCTGAGCAGGGCACAGGAGGCTCCATCCCAGGCCCCTGGGGTCATGACCCCAACCAAAGGCAGGCCCTAAACCCCAGGCCCCCCCCAGGGAGGTGATTCTGAGCAGAGGGTAGCAGCCCCCCTATGGGTCAGGTCGGGGCTGGAGGGAGGACATGGTGGGCAGCGCCCCTGAACCTGGCCAGAGCCCGCCTCCCCCTGCCCCAGGGCCCGCTGCTCTGTTTCCTCTTGGTCTTTTCCAGAATGGACGGGGGTGGGGGGTGGGGGGTGGGGGGTTGGTGGTTGCCTGAACGTGCCCCCTGGCCCTGCTGCTCCGTCAGCCCGGTCCTGACCTGCGGCCGCGCATGTGGTGAGACAGGCCGGCTTGCGGCTTGTGCAGTGCCCGCGCTGGGCGGCCCCCAGGGGCGGGCCGAGTCGGAAGCTGCCTTGACTGGCGGCCAGGCCTGCGGCGGCCCAGGAATGTGCGAGCGCCGCGTGTCGCCGCCCAGACTGTGGGAACGCGCCGCCCCCGCCCGCCCGCCGCTTCCCGGACCCTCCGCAGGGCCTTCCCATCTAGGCTCTGGCCGCCTGGGGGCTGCAGGGAGGGGCGGCCGTCCTGGGGGGACGGGGGGGGGGGCTCCTTCTGCGGGTCCAAGGAGGGTCCCCCACCAGTGCCCCAAGTGGAGCCCAGTGACCTGCGGGCTGACCCCCCAGGCCAGCAGGGGTGCCCCGGCCCAGGTGGCCTGCACCCCCACCTGCGCCCCCACCCGCACCCGCACCCCCACCTGCACTCCCACCTGCACCCACACCCCCACCCCCACCCGCACTCCCACCTGCACCCACATCATCCGAGGGCCCCGCTCCAGCCCAGCGCCCGGCTCTGCGGGGTCCCCAGACCACCCAGTCCAGGTCCAGCCATGCCGGGGCCTCTCCCAGGTCACCTGCCGGAGCCCCAGTGTGACCTCCGTGACCTCCGCAAGCCGGGCCACTGCCCCCCAGGCCCTGACGCCCCTCCCCATCCCTTCGTGGAGTCCCTGCCCCCCAGGCCCTGACACCCTCCAGGTGCCCTTGTGGAGTCCCTGCCCCCAGGCCCCTCCCCGTGCCCCATCCTGGCACATGGACATCAGGGTAAACCAGGCTGTGCCCCAACTCAGCCTCCTGCTCCCAGAGGTCCTATTTCTTGGGGTCCTGTGTCCTTGGGGTCCCCCAGGTCTTGACCCTGGGTACTGAGCCTTCCAGTGCCTCTCCGCGCTGGATGGGCGTCTTCCCACGTCTGTGCCCGGCTCCTGCGTGTCCGTCGATGTCCATCCTGAGGCCGGGGGCAGCCCTCGCCCCACCCCAGCTTCTGAAAACCCCGGTTCCTGTTCCCTCCAAGGCATTTGCAGCACGTGCAGCTCATGACCTACACGCCTTCTCCTCCCTCTGACGACTTGTCGGGGATACAGCAGGCGGCCTCCTCCCGTGTCCCCGCGCTCAGTGGCTCGGGGTCCTGCGTGAGGTATCTGCCCCGCTGGCCGCACGACCCGCAGGAGCAGCCTGCCTGTGGCTCGGTCTCGGGCACCGGGCGTGCGGCCTCGGGCACGTTACCCACCGTCCTCTCTAAGTCTCGAGTTGCTGACCTATAAAGCAGAGAGGAGTCCAACTGGGATTGGGTGCGAGGTGCCGGGGTGGTGAGCGGCTGGTGCAGCGCGGCCACTGGACAGTGTGGACGCTGCTGGGACGCACGGGGATGCTTTCAGCTTGAGCATAAAACCTGGACGTAGTGACGGATATTTCAGTGGCCGTGTAGGTGCATTCCATGCACCTGTGTCCCTGGTAGGTAGCCCGGGGGTTGGGGACACTGTGATGTCAGTCTGACGCCTTCTTTTTTTTTTTAAGATTTTATTTATTTATGCATGAGAGACAGAGAGAGAGACGCAGAGACCCAGGCAGAGGGAGAAGCAGGCTCCGTGCAGGGAGCCCGACGCGGGACTGGATCCCGGGACCCGGGGGTCACGGCCCAGGCTGAAGGCGGCGCCAGAGGCCACCGGGCTGCCCAGTGTGACGTCTCCTGTGCACTTGCCCTTCCCAGCGCCCTCCCCCAGGCCAAGGGGACGCAGCCAAGACGGGGCACAGAGAAGCAGGTGTCGGAGGAGGCGACTGCGCCACCAGAGGCGTCCCACGGCCGAGGGGCTTGTGTCCCCTCAGGACCCGCCGTCAGCGCCCGACTGGTGACCCGCAAAGCACGTCTCGAGCGCCGGTTGTGTGCGGGGCCCTCGGGCGACCCGGCCCCTCGCACTGTGCTCACCGGCAGAGCAAAGCGGGCACATGTGGGGGCAGCGGGAGGGTCGGCGCGAGAGGGGAGCGCAGGGGCACCGCCGGTCCGCGGGCTGCGTGAGGGTCCCTGGACGGCCGGCTCAGGTCACGGAGCTTGGGTTTCTCACGCTTCCCTCTGAGAGGCTGGAAGTGCAAGAGCTGGGCCACGGATCGTTTGCTTGGTGAGAGCTCTCGGGTCTCGGCCACCACCTTCTGCAGGGGCCTCGTGTGGCCTGGGTGGCGGCGGGCGCCAAAGGGAGGGAGAAGCAGCTCCCGCATCCCTTCTTACAAGGACACTAATGCTGTCGGATAGAGCCCTACCTAGAACCTCATTCAACCCTAGCTACCTCCGGGAAGGGCCTCTCTCTAGACACGGGCCATGTTGGAGGAGTCAGGGTGCAACCTGGGAACTCTGGGGTCGTACTTGAGCTCACAGCAGCAGGCGATGGGGCCTCCGTGCAGAAGGAGACGCCTTTGGAGACGCGGGCAGAGAGGGAAGAGCACGCGTGCAGGTGCAGGGGTGGGGGGAGGCGGGGAAGGAGGGTCGGTGTGGCCACACCATAGAGGGTAGGGGCTGGGGTGGGGCTGGTGGCCCAACTGGGACCCGGGAAGGCTGTGGGGCCGGAGGGACAAACCCTGAGAGATGACAAGCCTCCTATGGGGGAAGCGCATAGGAGCCCCCCCTGGTTCTCACGGAGGACACGGAGGCCGGGAAAGGCCCAGGGACCAGACAGGGCAGCAGCAGGTCGGCGGGACGCGGCGTGGGGCGACGCTGGGCTGCTTCAGAGCGGACCCTGGGTGTCACGGGGGGACGGGAGAGGGCCCCAGGTGGGGCCCCGGGGCGGGGGGTGGCGAGAGCAGAGGCAGCGGGAGCCGCAGCGGCCGGGGCCGGAGCAGCCCCGGGAGTGGATCTGGACCCTGAGGAGCCAGGAGGGCCCGGGAGGCCATGCATGGACACGGAGAAGGTCCCTTTACGTGCGTCGGGCTATTTCGGGTGCCGTCCTCGCAGCTGGTGGCGGTGGCACCCCGAGCCCCGCGTCCCGCTCCACGCTTTAAAATAGCAGCACGCCAGACCTGACCCAAATCCAAACAATATGACAGCGCAGACGGAAACATCTGGAAGACGTTAAGCGTCTGTGAGCCGAGCTCTTCCACGGCCCCGACTTACAGGGAAGCTGATGGTGACGGAACCAAGGCTTCGGGAGAGTAAAGGCTGCAGAGGGCAAGCGACGGCGCGGCCGGCCCCAGGTCCGTGGGCTCCAGCATGGTCCTCCTTCCACCCCGCGGCGGCGGCACCGGGCTGCTGGACGCCGGCTGTCAGGCGTCCGCGTGGTGACTGTATTTTCCAAGCCCCGAGCAGAGACACGTGGTCCGACAAGTGTGAGGGCACTTCTGGGGACCCGAGACCAGAATGTTTTAAATTAAGACCCTCGGAGCAGATCCAGGACACGTGGCCGTCAGAGATAGCGGGGCTGCCCACACCCTTGGCGCGGCGCTGGCTTTTGCCGCCTAATACCCTTTTCCATCCCGAATGCCCAAGATCTATTTTTTGGCCGGAGCAGATGCCCCGGACAAGTGAGAGGTACTGAAAAAGCCCAGACAGCTGGAGGGAGATGGCAGAGATGGGACATTCTTCTCGGGGCCACCTAGGAGGGGACAGGGCGGTTGCAGCGTCGGGGACCGCCCCCCGGCTCTGACTCCCCAGGGCGGATTTTCACCCGTGTCGGAATGTGGCCCTCCCGCCCCCCCTCCCTTCTCTTCTCCTTGAACTTGGGCCGCTCCCTTCCTGCCTCCCACTCGCATCCGCAGCTGTGTCTGCGGCACCCAAGGGAGCGGGCGGCTGGCTTCTGCGGAGCCGAGACGATTTACTAGGTGCTGAGAGGACGTCGAGCCCGCCCCCGCGGCCCCAGCCCGGCGGCAGGTTGTTGCGGCTCCACGCCGTCCTGTGTCGGTTGCGGGGGAGGCCGCCCCGCGAGGCCCCGGGACACATGTGTTTCGTATTGAGTGGGAGCTGGGGCGAGTGTCGTGTTGCCGTGGTTGGGCCACACTGCCGGTCTCGGGAGCCGACGTCTGGGGAGGCCTCACGGCGGTAATTTGAGGTTTGTGTGTTGGAGGTGGTGTGTTTGTGTTATTTAAGAAACGAAAAGGGAGATGGGAGGTGCAGTGCGTGTGCAGGGGCGGGGGGTGGGGAGAGCGAGAGGGAGAGAGGGAGATGGGGAGGCCTGCGTGTGTATCAGAGGCCCCAAGGACCCTGCCGCCCACCCTCTCCGCCTTCTAGATGGGGACTGGAAAGCCTGGGTGGAAAAAGCCGCTTTTCTAGGGTCAACAGGGAGTCGGTGGTTGTGCTGGGCGTGGTCCCCAGGCCTTCCAGTCCCAGCATAAGGCTTCCCCCACCCCGGTCAGGGCATGTTGGGCCCACATCAGACAGGAGCCCTGGGACAGGAGCGGTGGGGAGGGGAGCGGAGGGGAGGGGAGGGGAGGGGAGGGGTGCTCTCCAGAGTCAGGGCCTCCCAGACTAATTGGAAGGTCGTGACCCGTCTAGTGGACAGCCCCAAAGCGTCCTGGCTGGGGTGGCCGACCCCGGGAGACGGCCCGGGGGCCCAGGGCGCCCAGGTACCGGTACAGCCGTCCAGGCCCAGAGGCTGGGGGACACCAGGGACGCTGGGGGGCAGCTGAGCTGTGCCCCTTCCCTCGGTGGGACTCGCTCCCATCTCGCCTACAGCTGGTTACTGGATTCCGTGGTACCAGGACCCGCCTTTCCCCCCGAAAAGCCCATAAATGACACGCTGGCGGCTCCTGGAGCATCCTTGTCTGCAGAGGGGGACGCGTGCATGGCAGGCGCAGGAGCCGCGGTCAGCATGGGCTTCGGGGGCCCAGGGAGCCTCGGGCTGGCGGCTGGGAGGCGCGTGTGTCACCGCGGCGTCGACTTCCCGCTGCACCTCAAGGACGCCCCAGGTTGCCGTCACCTCCCCGGGCCGGGTCTAGCCGCTGGGCACCCCAGGTCCCGCCGACGTCCCCCGTGAACTCCCAAGCACGTGGCCTGGTGTGAGGGTTCGAGGAAGCAAGCGGCTCCCCTGCCGGGGCCTTCAGCTTTGCCCAGTGCCCGGTACAGAGAGCGGGCTCAGTAAACATTCATTGCAAAAAAAAAATAAATAAATAAAAATAAATAGATAAATAAACATTCATTGCGTTGTATAGAAATGAAACAGTCTTTTATTAGACGGCTTCCGTCCCCAAACTCCGAGTACACACCATTATGAGCAAAAGAGATGAAAAAAATCCTTTCCTCCTTTGGAAACCGTGCTATTAGCTGCTTTTCCAAAGTTGGCCGTTCTGATCTGGTTCTGACTGTTCACGTGAGAAGCGACGACTTCCTGAAATACGTTGAAGTCCCTTTCTCTTACCTGGACTGAAAATTTTTTTAATTTTAATTTTTTTAAATCTTTAAAAATTTATTTATTTTTATTTTTTATTTTTAATTTATTTTTATTTTTATTTAAATTTTTAATTTTAATTTTTAAATGTTTTTTACATTTTAATTTGAAAAAAATTTTAATTTTATTTTTTAAGATTTTTTTAATTTTAATTTTTTTTAATTTTAATTAAAATTTTTTTTAATTTTAATTTTTTGAACCACAGACCCATCTCTCACCTTTGCAGGACAACATATCTGGGTTGACCAGATGTTTTCTCAGTATCATCTCTAACCAGTTTGCTCATGCCTTGTTCTAGTCCTGAAATAATCTTTTTTTTCCCGGTTTTTGACCAGAGTATATGACCAAAAATCCACATTAAGGAACATTTCTGCCTCTTTCTGAGATTTTCATCTTTGGATCATTAGGATAAGCAGCCCCCGCCCCCCCAACCCCATTTTTTTCGATGACGACTTTATTTAAGAGCATGATCTTGAATTAAAAAAAAAAAAAAAAAGAGCATGATCTTGGGCTGCACATTGGTTCATGTGACTACTAACTGATCCAGATGAACTTTACTGGAATGTAAATACTGCAGCCGGAAGGCGAGATCAAAACCATTCCCCGTACAGAAATGTTAATCTTTCTATTGCCAAGGGGAAAACACAGCAGTTTCACGTGTAAGGCGATTTCATGCATTTTTACATTAAGTAGAATCTTGTGTCCATTTCGAACGGCTGCGCTCGTCTACGACGGGGGTAGGTGACGGCCCGAGGTGCCCAGAGCCACCTGGCGCTCCCATCCCAGGGTCGGTCCCACCGCAGAAGTTTGGGGGGAATCACTGTTCCGGCTACAAAATCAACCAATACCAATGACCACCTGAATTGTGTCACCAGGGGTGAAATGAAAAAAGACCGCTTCTCCGCTTCCGTGTGTGTGTGTGTGTGTGTGTGTGTGTGTCGGGACGCGGTGGTGGGTCTCACAGCTTCACGCGAAGGAGCGAGAGAGCGGGTTAAGCCTCGTGAGCAGTCAGACTGTCACAGTTTATTTTTTAATGAAACAGACTCTCTGGATTTCTTCTGAGTGTTGGGAAATCACTGGGTGTTTTCATAAAGAAGTCGGTCTTTTTTTTTTTTTTTGAAGATTTTATTTATTCATGAGAGACACACACAGAGAGAGAGAGAGAGAGAGACACAGAGACACAGGCAGAGGGAGAAGCAGGCTCCATGCAGGGAGCCCGACCTGGGACTCGATCCTGGGTCTCCAGGGTCACACCCTGGGCCGAAGGCGGCCCTACACCACTGAGCCCCCCGGGGATCCCAGAAGTCGGTCTTTTCTGACTTATGAGACTGCTTAGACTTTCCCCGGGTCCTCCTGTCCCTACGTCACGCTGACACGGAGCGCTTGGGGGGGTCTGCGTCTTCCCGACCTCGAGGGCAAATGGAGAGACTGATGGCACGTGGAAGAGCCTAGGCCCTTCGGGATTCCCACGCTCCGGGCTGCGTCCTTGGCCGACTGGCCTCCCGCCGCCGCCAGCTCGGGCCCTCTCTCAGGCCGGGCCTGAAAATAGTCTATTCGCAGGAAACAGGGATCACCCGTGGGTCAGATCAATCTTTTACGGAGTTTCTTTCACCTGGTCAGTCGATTGTTGGAGCCGATTGACCCAGAACCTTCTGGTTATTATAACCCCCTTCTGTCTCCACCCCCGAAGGAAAACAATCATCTGTTACCCGGACGCCAGCGCGCGGACCACTTCCATCGGGCTCTCGGGGGCGCGGCCTGAGCGTCTGTATTGTTAGTCTCTTCCAGAAGGTTCTAGGTGCAGCCGGCGTTGAGAGCCGCGGAGTCGGGTATTGGGACTTGGGAAGGAGCACAGGCCTGCAGCTCCCAGAGCCGAGCGGAGGACCGTGAAGTCCTCCCCGAGCTCGTCTTCTCTGTAAAGCAGAAGTTAAAGGAAACAACCTCTCAGCGTCGTCACAAGCGAGATGACGGGTCAGGCCCGCACCCTGCGCCACGCGTGCGCTCAGTAAGCGGAATGGCAGTTACCATCCGAGGCACAGGAAGGAAATCTCGGCCTTTCCGTGGAAATAGCATCAGAGGGGATAGAAGACGTCCCGAGGCCTCTTCGGTGAAATATCTCCATCTTGCAAGGGTCGGTTTTGGTTTCCATTGACGGAAAACAAACAGACCCCGGCTGAAGCCTCCTCGTGAAGGAACGAACGGGCTTCAGCCTCGGGTTGGTTTCTTTTGTTGGTTTGCTATGAAAAATACGCAGTCGGAGGGACCCACAGGTGCTCACGGCGCTCGGTGCCCCTATTTCTACCACGCGCCCGGGGCCCTCGGCGCCCACCGCCCCATCTGAACTAATGCAAGGGGAAGACCAGCTTTTCAAGGTTGCAGGGTTCGGGGTTCCGAGGGCAAAGTTAGGTCCTGCCTTTTCAGCCGCGTATCGAAAACTAACTTCCCATCCCATATACAGCGAATCCCAAAATGACTGAAAACCAAAACCAAAGCCAAAAGAGGGGCTCACACTTGGCGCTGAAGGCAGCGTTTCTCCTCAGCTCGGGTCTTTTTGTTTTGATTTTGGTTGGGGAGGGGGAAGCCGGCCTCACCTACCCCGCCACCCGCCCCTGGCCTGGCCCTCAGCCCCCCTCCAGGCCCCAGCCTCGCCCCCCAGGCCGTCCCCCTCTAACCCCAAGCCTTGCCCTGCAGGCCATCCCCCCTCTAACCCCCCAGCCTCGCCCCCTGGGCTGTCCCCCCTCTAACCCCCAGCCTCGCCCCCAGGCCATCCTCCAACCCCCAGCCTCGCCCCCAGGCCATCCCCCTCCAACCCCCCAGCCTCACCCCCAGGCCGTCCCCCTCTAACCCCCAGCCTGCCCCCAGGCCGTCCCCCTCTCCCCCCAGCCCCCCCAGGCTGTTCCCCCCAACCCCCCAGCCTCCCCCCAGTCCGCCCCCACTAACCCCCCAGCCTCGCCCCACAGCCCTCCCCTCACCCCCCCACACAGATCCCAGCCTCGCCCCCCAGGCCACAGGCATGTGCAGACCTGTCTCGGCCATGACCTGGGAGCAGCTGCTGCCGCTTAGCCCCGGGAGGGAGAAACCCGAGCTCCCGCCAGAGCAGCCGGAGCTGGCAGGTCCCTGGGCGGGGGGGCACCCCGGGAGCCCCCGAGCTCTGCCTCGGTTCTGCGTTTCTGAAGCGTCTGAACCTGTGCAGGAAGCTTGGGGGGCGGATGCGTCTGGGGGGGCGGGAGGGGGGCGGTTCATTGTCAGCGGTGTGGGGGGTGTTCTTTTCTTCCTTGTCTTTTCCCATTTCTGCAGGGATTCGGCGGCCTACAAAGGCCGAGGGATGTGAGCCCCCCCCCGAAGCTGATCCCGAGGCGCCTCTACCTGCGGGAGTTGAAGCAAAGCGGTGCCTCCTTCCTGGAGGCCTCCTGGGTGCAGGCGCCCTGGCCTCGCAGCAGCCCAGGCGTCCTGGGATCGGGAGTGCGGGCCCTGCCGTGGAGACCCGGGAGGCCGCGGGCGCCCAGCTGCGTGCCCAGGTCACAGCTGGCGAGGGGCAGGAGGGTCTGGATCACCCCAGCGTGCAGGTGGCGCCCGCTGTGCTCCCCAGGCCGTCTGTCTGCTGTCCCTGTCCCCGCCATTGTGGCCACGGCGCGGGACAAACCTGCTCTGCACAGGGGGGACGTCGGGGCAAGTCAGGGCCTTCCTGGAAGTCGTGACTGGGCCACAGGGGCGCAGGGGCGGTGGGTTAGGGACCCCCAGCTGCTTGGTGCCCACTGTCGCCCTCAGGGTGGGCTGCCCGGTGGTGGGACCCGCTGCAGAGGGTCAGCTGGGCAGCGGCAGGCGGTGGGGTCAGTCGCCAGTCTGCTCCCCGAGCGTCAGTCTGCCAGGAGAAGGGAGGCTGAGGGGACTTGCGGCCTGGCAGCCGGGCCGGGGCCTCCCCTGAGGGTCGGGGTCGGGGTGGGGGTGGGGTGGGGGGCCAGGTGGCAGCTTGGAGGCCTCCTGCTCTGAGGCCGGGCGGGCCGATCTATTGAGACAAGGTTGGCGGGACCGTCAAGGGGCTGGAAGTGGTGCCCTGCCTGGGGCCGTCCCCACGGGGTGTGGACACGTGTGGGTGCACGGGCCCTGACCGGGTGCTCTTGGGGACAAAGCCCGGGTTCCAGGACAGTCTGGGGCTCATCTCCCTGGGGTGTGGGGGAGCTGGCGCCCGGCCCCGCGCACGCACAGCCCGCCGGGCCCCCTCCCATGGACGCTGACAGCCCTCGAGGCCAACAGCCCCCGCGGTGCCATCGTGCCAGCCGAAGGCCCGAGCATCCGCCTTCCGCTGTGGTGGCCTCTCCAGGACCCTCGGTCCCAGAGCCTGGCTCAGAGCCGCACGCGGAGGGAGCACCCACACCCACCTTCCAGAGACATCAAGAAGGGCCCAGAGCCGCCCCGGGGCTGGACCTCGGCCGCCTGGACTCGCGCCGGGCCTTCCAGGCCAAGCCACGCACTACGGTTTTCCTTCAGGTGGAGAAAGCGGCGGGTGGCACCTGCATGGCTTTTGCGGGTTCCCACAGGCTCCGCCGCTGACTGGCTGCGTGACCCTGGGCAAGTCACTTAGCCTGGTCAGCCACAGGGTGGTGATGCCTAGAACGGCGGCAGCGGGGTGGGTTGTTGGAAGAGTTACACTGACTTAACCAACGTACGACGTCTGACCCCGGGAAGGGCTTACTGAGCACCGGCTGGCTCCTGCCTCCACTACGAGTCGGATGACGAAGCAGCCCCTGCGGCTCCCCGGGCCTCCCGCGTCTCACTGTCCTCGCGGGTCAGCCTGGCGCGACACCGTCTGTTTAATAGTGTTGCCGCGAGGATGACGTAGTGCCGACGCCTCCCGCGAAGTGCGTCGTAGGTGACTATTCGTTATGTGTTGCTTTAGCCTGGATTATCTGCCGGGGGGGGGTGACTTGATTTTCAACCCCGAACGAGCCTCAAGACATGGGCAGGCCCCGGGGGCTCAGCGGTTTAGCACCGCTTTTGGCCCAGAGCGTGACCCCGGGGTCCCGGGATCGAGTCCCGCGTCGGGCTCCCTGCGTGGAGCCTGCTTCTCCCTCTGCCTGTGTCTCTGCCTCTCTCTGTGTCTCATGAATAAATAAATAAAATCTTTTAAAAAAAAAAGAGCCTCAAGACAGTGACCACGGCCAGCGGGGGCGCCTGGACACTGCTCGTCGGCCTCAGCCTTTCCCAGCTGTAAAGTGGTCCCATAATAACCACTCCTGGAAGCTCAAGGACGTTACGAGGGAAAAATATACAATAACATACAAAGACTTTGAGCTCCTCTGAAGAGAGACGCACATAAATGGAAGGTGGTGCTCCAAGGTGGAGTAATCACGGGTTTCTCTCCCCTCTTTTTATTTAATTAGGAGAAAACCAGTCATTAGGAAGCCTGGTCTTGTTAAAGCTGTGGCCTGGGAAATCGTTCTCTTGGCACCTAATCAGGACTGGTGACCTGGCAGGTTTCAGCGGGGGACCGTCCCCCAGGCTCCGTGACGGGTCTGCAGATTGTGAGGACGGCCACGGCCCGCGGTGGCAGACGGTGGCTGGTGCAGAGCTGCAGGGTGGCCTGCCGGGCATCTGCTCCCGAGGAGGCTCCCCTCCTCCCCGGCTCAGCCAGGAGACCCCCCAGCTACACGACCCCCCACCTCGTCTGCGTGGCTGCCACAGACCCGCCCCACTGGGGTGACCTCAGGGCTCTGAATGCACCTTCCATTTGACCTTGTGCCCCTAACTCAGTGCCCAGAAGAGGACATCTGCCCCCAAAGTGGGTCACAGCCGAGTAGGCGCCAGGGCATGCGTCTGCCCCATGGTGGGCCCCATTCGGAGGCAGCCCCCCTGCTGCAGAGACTCCCCTGTGCAAGTCCTAACCTGCCCGATGTCCCGGATCCTCCTGCAGGAGGCCTCCCGCAGTCCTCTGGGTTGTCCCCGTCCTCTTCCTCTTCCAGACTCTTCGGGTGTCGGGTGCACTCATTCGTGGGAGCCCGGGGAGGAGAGCAGGTGAGCAAGAGGCCGCCCCCGATGGCACGGCCGGAAGTGCCAGCAGAATCAACTGTGCCTCTGGGAAGGGAAGGAAAAATAAAGAAGATGAAAACAGAGACTCTTAATCATAAGAAACAAACTGAGGGTCACAGGAGGGGAGGGGGTTGGGGAAATAGGGTAACTGGGGGATGGGCATGAAGGAGGGTGCGTGATGTCATGAGCACTGGGTGTTATATCCAACACCTCTTGAATTCTACCTCTGAAACTAGTAATACACTATATGTTAATTAATTGGATGTAAAATAAATTTTTCAAAAAACAAAACAAAAGAATTAACTGTGCCGACCTCCCCTGGCGGCGTCCACAACGCCAGCAGGAGGCTTTCGGGAAAACCCCGAGAGGAGCAGTCCTATTTCCTGTTTATTTTAAACACACGGAAAATATCATAATAGCTGTGCACGGAGCCACCACTCAGGTTGCCCGATGCTAACGTCTGACCTTAAATATCGTCTATACGTGTTCTCTAAAAGAAGCGGAACTTGCAGATGCAGCGAAGGCCCCCTTTACCCCAGGGTCACTGCTTTCCCTCCCTCCTCGGGGTCCCCGCGTCCCTTTATCATCTCACAGGGCCCTTTACCTGCATCACGGGTGGGTCTAGGTGACCCACAACCCGCTGCAACCCGCTGTAGTACGGGAAGTGTAAATCCGTGCATGCACGTCTTCTCGTGCATGCCGTGCACCGCAGCGACCCAGGGAGCACCCTGACCCTGACCCCACGTCCCCGGCTGCTGTGCCACCACCTGCCCCAGCCGCCATCATCTCGCACTGGGACCACTTGCTCCTGACCACAGCCGTCCAGATGTAGTCGGCTCGTGTTACCTCTTGGCTCAAACCCGCTAATGGGTCCTGATTGGCCTCGGAGTCAAAGTCCAAGTCCTGGCGGCCCACGCGGCCCTGTGTGGCCTCCGCCCCCCTCACCGTCCTGCCAGCCCTCGCACCCCTGGGCTCCAGCCACCCCGCGGCTCTGCCTGGCCCTGGCCTGCGTCCTCTCTGGCTCTGGCACCTTCTCCACTTGCCCGCTGGGCAGACCCTCACCTGCTTCAGTTCTTTGTGGACTGTTTGCTCCTCGGGGAGCACAGCCCGGCACACCCTGTGCCCAGATGCGGCCTCTCCCCCGCTGACGGCTCTCTTCCCTGCTGGGTTGCTCTTCTCCCACAGCACTCGCTTTCTGGCAAATTGAGCCTTTCTTATTACACTTGTTATTTATTGCCTATGTTTTCCTGCTGGGATGTGAGGTCCCCCCAAAACGGGAATTTCTATTTTTGCCCACGGATGTTTCCTTGATCCCTGCAACGGTGCCCAGCACGTAGGTGCCCTGTGCTTGTTGAATGATGCAATGAATGAAGGATTGAATGACTGGATGAATGAATCTGAGCATTTCGTGCTGGAGAGAGTCCAGAACTTTCATCAGATTTTCCCAAAAAGGATGGGGACCACGGTCATAGGAAACCAACAAGTTTGCTGGAAATGTTGGCTTGCCAGGTAGCCTGCCGAAGGGAGCAGAGGTCATGAGGAGGTCGTTCTCCTTCCCTGACTCGCGTCCCCTGGAGAACTACCATGGTAATAACTGCTGGGACCTCCTTCCGCAGGCCTGGCACCGAGTGTCCCTGGAGCCAGCCCTGGCCCGACGAGGCAGGGAGCCAGGGATGCCGCGCTGGAGAGTGTGGGCAGGAGCTTTGGCAGTGGGCCGGCTCCGGAGAAGCTGTAATTTTCTTTACCTCTTCTGTGTCTGGGGGCAGAGGCTGAATGTGGCCAGAGCCTCCTGAGCTTCCTTGGGTGAGCTAGGCAAGGTGCCCAGACCAACAGGAGCTGCTTCCTGCCTTGTGGGCTCCGAGCCGAGGCAAGGAGCAAGACCGGGAAATCTTGTAAGAGCCCCAAGGAGGGGAGACCAGACATTGGCCTTTGATGCAGAGAGAGGGATAATAGGTGAGTGGAGGTTGGGGGGGCACCTGGAAAGCAAAAAGATACCCAAGGCCATCTGGAGGTGACAGTGGGAGTGGATTGGAGGTGAGTCAGCCGGCTCTCAGGGTAGTTAAAAGACAAGTGGGTAATTGTGGGTGCAGCTGGCGGGTCACTCACAGAAAATGAGGAACAAGTGGTTAATTGGACCCACAAGCCCAGGATCCCGCCTGTAATTAGCAAATTGCAGGGCTTTGATATTTGCTTTGGGAACAACTTATGTAGTAAATTGTAGGGAGCCTGGGAGGTGACCCTGTGTCTCTACTCCCTAAAGTATTTTCTCACAAACACTTGTAGGCAGTGCACACGTGAACAGAAGCCTGGCATCGGGGTGAGGGTGCTTGCACCTTCCCGCAGGCCGACGCAGCCAGGGGTACTTGCTGTGTTCCCCTTTAGTCTTGTTTACATTTTTGCCAGCTCAGGGCTGAAGTTGAGGCCGCTTTCCCGGGCATGGGACCCCCAGCTCACGCACAGTTTCCCGTGTTCCTGTGAGCCACAGCCCGTAGCGCAGAGCTCCTGGCCAGAGATGGACCTCGGGGGGCTGTGGGGAATTCCAGCGCAGGTGCCATACCGAGGGCTGGGGGAGACCCGCACTCCAATGCTGCTGAAATGTGTCCACGGAGACGGCCCGTGCTGGTCCCGGATCAGAGACCGGCCTTCACAGGTTCCTATCTGCGTTCACCTCTGCAAGCTTCCGAGGGATTCTAACTCCAGCAAAGCCGGGAAGTATAGGGAAGTTGCTTTGGGAGTATCTTGGTAACACCTTACAAATGGGCCACAGGTGCCCAGAGCCTGGTGAGGACACGTTTGGGAAGAATACTATGTAAAAGCGTCGGGAGACCTGGGTTTGAGTTTGGGTTCTCGCCTCTTTGTTTGGTCTTGTCCAGTTACTTAAATACGTGTGCTTCCTCTTTGTCATTTATTGGTCTGTTTTTATTGACTTATTTTTCTCTTGGTTATGGGCGAACATTTTCTTGCTCCTTTATGTGCCTCATAATTTTTTAATTACGTGGTAGATGCCGTGTGGCTGTCTCGTTACGTATTTGGACTTTGCTATCTTCGTTTAGTTAGGCTTCGTTTCGGCAGGCAGTTCATTTACTGGTGAAATGGTTTGATCCCTTTGAGTCTTGGCTTTAAGCGTGGCTATGCAGAGTCCACAGTAACCTTCACTCCAACAGTGGTTCAGCTGCTTTGCCCAAAGGTGACTCCTCTGGGGTCTCGGTTGAATGCCCCCGGCGTCACCAAGGCCTCACTCACCACCTTGGCTGGTGGGTCCACCACCATTTCCATACCTTGTGAGAGCCGTGGGTCATTCCGCTCACTACTCTCTGGTCATTTCTCTTGCCTGGTCTGTGGAATTTCGCATTATACACACATGGCCTGATATTTAACAGACTCAAGAGGGTATCTCAGCAGACAGATGATGTTCTTTTGCCGGGTAGCTCCTCTCCTTCTGGAAGTGTTATCCTGAACTCCCGGCCACCTCAGCTTCTCCATCCCTGGCCTCTGTCTCCCCTCCTTAGCATAAATCAGGGTTATTTTAAGGCTCAGCTCATTGATTCTTTCTCTTGGGAATCACAATTTTACTCTATTTCCCAGTGTCTTCAAGTGGTTGTAATTCTACCAAGACTAGAAGCTGAAGTCTTCTCAAGTTAATAAAAGTACATTTTCCCCAAAGTGAAGAGACAAGCATAGCAATATCTGCCTCAAAAGTTTATTGTGATAACTAAAACACAGCAAACATCACAAAGCATTCACCGCAATGCATGAAATGAGCAATGAAGCAGAGAACAAGATCAGTTAATAAATATTAGCTGTACCTTCATTTTTCTTTGACACCAAGAGTATAAATGGATTTAGCAGTTTCATGAAATTATAGAATTTTAGGCCTACGAGGGATTTACTTCAGAGAAGATGAGTTGGTCCAAATGCCTCATTTTACAGATGAATAGAGAGAGGTTTAGTGAGGAGGAGTGATTTTCCCGAGACCTCATGGCCAGTTAGTAGAAGAAAGACTGGAATTCAGGTGTCCTGGCCTCTAGCCCACGGGGCATCCATTCATTCCGCTCATTTATTGAATATTTGCTAAGCTCGGGGCGCTGAAACAACTGCTGTCTTGCCTCTAGAGGATGTCCTGGTTTGCAGAAATGTTTAACATTTGATTTTGGAACTTTATGGTAGGCTCAATAAATCAGCATATAATTTTGGGGCTTCTCAGGAGTGGACGGAGCTGAATGGTGGTGACTGCAGCAGCCTCCATTGTCCCACGCAGAGACGCTGTCCCTGGGCATATGGCCGATGAAGCGTGGGGAGGGGGCAGGAGCTGCGTGTGCAGGATGTGGAGGGTCGTCCTGAACCAAAGGGCAGCATGAATCAAGGGGATGCAACCGGGATACGGCTACCGTGGAATTTGTGGTTCGGAGTTGTGGAGACTCTGGCCTGCAACAGCGGGGGTGACCGGGAGACTGGGCGGGAACGCAGGACGTGCCGACTAGGAGGAGACGCTCGACGCCTTGGCTCCCGGGCCTAAAGTCGGAAACGACTCCGTGGGTTGTGGGAGTGACTGCGGCTCCGCAGGCGAAAGGCTTACGTGTTCAGCTCTGTGTCTGCTTCCTCCGGTTAGCACGGAGGGCGGACCCGACGGGGGTGAGACGGGAGTGGCCAGGACACTGGGACGGTGGCCCAGGTGACAAGGATAAGGGACGAGAGAGAACGGGGGCCCCGGGGGAGGGTGACTGGAGGAGGAAGACTCGGTGCACAGTGCTGACGCCCGTCGGCTGACTGGCGCGGGGGCAAGGGTGGCCTGCGTGCCCCCCGGTGTCCAGGCCTGTGCAGGGCGGGGGACGGCGAGGCACCGCGGAGCCTGGGCACTGGCTCACGCAAGCTTAGCAAGCAGAATCCGGGCGTTCGTGTAATTCAGTCTGCATTTCTTTCCTGGATGTAGAAGGATGAGGGCAACTATTCCTTGGGGTTCTCGTAAGGACCGGGGGGTTGGTGTGTATGGAAGCTTCCAGGCCGCGTTAGCACGTGGCTCCCAGCTAACGTTCATTCCACCCATCCGACGATTTATTAGATCCATGCAAGTCTGGAAGGAAACAGTCCATTTAGGACCATATCAGACATTTCAAACCCATTTTGAGGAAAGAGATTACAGCTGAGGTGTCTCCGCGGGGTCAGACCTCTCCCGGCCGCTGGGCTGGACTGTAGGTCAAGGCCGGAGAGTTGTCTCCAGGCGGCCTCAGGTCCGCCCCTTGCCCTTCCTCTCATTACCAACCCCCACTGCAGGCCGCTTCTGGGTCTCTAAGGTAGTGAATGATGAAGAAAGGAAGACAGACACACAGACAGACAGAAGGAGAGAAAGAGAGGAAGAAAGGGAAAGAAAGAGGATGAAAGAAGAAAAAAGAAAGAGAGAAAAGGGAGGAAGAAGAAAACGAAAGGAAGGAAGGAAAGAGGGGCGCCTGGGGGGCTCAGTCACTCAGCGGCTGCCTGCAGCTCAGCTCACGGTCCAGGGTCCCAGGATCGAGTCCCGCGTCGGCCTCTGTGACGGGGCTCAGCCGCCTGGAAAGCCGGCCCCGATGTCGCCCGCAGCCCCGGCCTCCCCCCGCCATCCGGGGTACGGAGAGCCTGTCGGTGGCTCTGCACCGGGCGTCGTCGGCCCTGCTTCGGTGCTGACACCTGCTGCGCCCAGACTTGGCTGTGGGCCCGGCCTCGCCCACCCGCTTCTCCCAGAGTCACCCGGACGTGAGGGCTTGGAAGGCGCAGCAATGAGCCTGGGGCTCCAGTAGGTTCCGTGTGCCCAGGCCCCCTCTGGGAGGTCACCCCGTGGGCGTATCCAACTGTGCGTCTACACGGCCCATCGCGGGCCTGGAGTGGGCGGCAGAGGCGCGGGCGCCTTGGGGCGTGGATTCTGGGCCCGAGCCCGCAGCGCTCCGAGCTGGGACGCTGCCGGAACCCAGGTTTCCGGGTGCTGCCGCCGGCTTCTCGGGGTCGACTGTACGACTGCGGCTGCACGCTGGGTGCTCGGCCTCCGGGAGACACCCGGGCTGGGCGGGGGCATGGATCAGGACGGAATGAGACGTGTTGGGGTGACCCAGTCCCCAGGCTGGGCCGTGGGGACCATTTTATAGGACGCCTTGGCCGAGCTCCCTGGTGTCAGCCTCCCCCCAAATGCATCATTTTCCCACTTACTAGCACACGCACGTGTTCCCTGACCCGACCTTCAGGGGAAACTGTGGCAGGTGACACCATGGCGCCCGCGTCCTGGGGAGGTGCTGGGCTGGCGGAGCTCGGGGACCCGCTCCAGGTGGCAGAGGCAAGTGAGGGCTCCGGGTCACACCCTCTGTTCAGCATCTCCAACTGCCTCCCCAGAGACCGCGGCATGACCGACCCGGAGACCCCGAGGCCCTGGCTGCTGGAAGCAAATGGTTTTTCCAGGCCTGTGGACACCTCTGCTCCCGAGACTTAAGGTCCGTGGTGACAGGTTGAGAGATCCACCCACGCCATCGCCTCCAAGCAGGGCAATGAAAGGGGCCACGGCCTGATGACCCCTTTAGGACCAGATGGCAGCTTCATTTAAGAGAAATGCAGGAAAAAAACAGGAGGCAAGGTGAGAGCGGGCATGGCTGCGTGTCCGCAGGCTTGGGCTCCTGGCTGCGTGTGCCATCGTCCCCCCACCCCCGGGCGGCCAGGCAGGGGAGCCGGTGAGCGGGGACAGCTGTGGGAGTCACGGGACGGCGCGGGCCCCCTCCCCACCCTCGCGGTAGGAAGGGGAAGCATGACCCATTTCCTCCCGGGTAAACATTTTCACAGGAAGCATTTATCACATGTCAGCAGGGGCGGCCGAGGGGTCTGGGATCCGTCAGGCGGGACCTGCCTCACTCCCGCTCCCCCACAAAGGCGGCAGTTTGCTCCTGCGCACCCCACCCTCTGCCGCGTCCCCTCCTCTCTCGGCCGAGCCCAGGGCCAGGGTTTCCGTCGGGCTGGGCACCTGTGCGGTGGCTGATGGCCCACATCCTCCCAGAAGAAACCCTGATAAGGGAACGACTGGACGGGCCTCCAGCCTCCAAGGGAAAGGGCCGTCGCCCCTCCTGGGAGGACTGTGCCCGCCTTGGGGTCTGAGACCGGCTCCCTGCTCTGGGGGCACAGGAGGGCCTGGCAGCAGCGACTCTGCCAGCTGTTTGCAGGCTGGGGTGGGGGAGGGGGTGGCCGCGGGCCTGCAGGCAGGCTGGGGGAGCCCTCCTGGGCTTGCAGGCTGGGGCGGGGGGTGGCCACTGGCCAGCAGGTGGGCTGGGGGGACCCTCCTGGGGTTCAAGCTGCACCCGACCTGCTGACGCAGGGGAGAGGCTGTCCCTCGCACGCCCGCTTTCCCCCGAGCGCCAGCTGCCATCCTTCCTTGGAGGAGCAGTGAGTGGGGCCTGCCCCTGCTGCCTCCCTGCTGCCTCCCCGCTGCCCGTCGGCCGTGTACCCGAGGCCCCCTGTCCCTCCGTCGCTCCTCCGCCACGTGTCCCAGGCGCCCCTGCCGTCCCAGGCCTGAGGACACTAGATGCTGAAGCACAGCTCAGCCCTCTGTGCCCTGCCCCCTCCCCCCCGCCCGCCACCACGGGGCCCTCCTGCGTCCCCTGGGCCCGGGCTGCTGCTCCCCGACTGCCTGTGCAGCCTGGTCCCCGCACCCACTCACCCCGCGTGGCCCTCGACAAAGACGCCGCAGGTCGTGCAGGGCCATTGCTGGGGCACAGTTGACGGGTCTCTGGGATCCCCAGAGCTCCCTCGGGGGGATGAGCTCATCTGCAGCTTGGGGCCCGGAGAAAGGCTGGGAAGGCTTCCCGGAGGAGGAGGCGCTTGGGCCGGGCGTTGAAGGAGGCAGGACTCCGGGGTCCCGGGGAGGCGGGTCCCGGGGAAGCGGCTGGAAGCCTGTTGCAACGGCAGAGGAAACGACGTCAGGCCGGGGTGTGCGGCCCGGGTCCTGGGCTGTGGGTCAGGGCCCCCGTCGTACCGTCAGTGACGCCCATGGACCATATATCGAATTTCACAGATATAGGGCAAGTCAACTAGAGCGAGAATGGTTACGCCCGGGTTCCGGGTGAGGAAGTCGTGATGCAGAGAAGTAAAGGGCTTTGCCTGGGTCCCTGGAGGTGGCCGGTGGGGACGGGGCCGCTCGGCTCTGAGACCCGAGCACGTTGTGCGGCGTGCGGGGACACCCCCCCAGGCGGGTCCGTGGAGCCAGGAGGGCTTCACCTGGGCCTCGGCTGATGCTGCGGGGACACTGGCCACCACCCTGCGTCCCCAGAGGCCCTGTGCTCCTACTGAATGGTCTCGAACTCATCTTTTTTTTTTTTTTTTTTACAGATTTTATTTATTTATTCATTCCTGAGACCCGGAGAGAGGCAGAGACACAGGCAGAGGGAGATGCAGGCTCCTTGTGGGGAGCCCAAGGCAGGACTCGATCCCAGACCCTGGGGTCACGCCCTGGGCTGGAGGCGGCTGCCCCCCCGCGGAGCCCTGGGCGCCCTGACCTGCCTTCTGTGAGCGCCTCTTGCTCAGGGGCTCTGGGCCCCGGCGTGACCCTGCGCCGCCCTTGCCTGTGGACCTTCAGTAGCTTCGCGGCCCCTCAAAGGCCCCACCCAAACCCCCGCCCTGCTCTTCTCTCTCATGGGACGCATCCCCCGTGGCCTCCCCCAGCCCCTTCCTCGCCGCCCCCTTGGCTTCCCACGTGTGTCTGCAGAGGTCCGAGCGCCGGCTGCGCAGCCTAGTCCATGTGCAGAGCCCGAGGCGGGTCCACAGCAGGTCTCACCCAGCGCTGTGCCGCTGGTGGTGCGGGAAGGACTCCCGGTGGCTGGACGTGGCCCGGGCCAGGGTCTGTCCACCCCCATGGCCCTCCAGGTGCCTGCCCACGCCACCCGGGCACCTCCGCCTCTGCTGTGCTGACGGGCGCCCACGCACGTCCTTCCCGCATGCCTGGTGCTGTGGTTCCCTGCCCGTCGGCCTCCTGACACAGTTCAGGCTCCGGGGGGACAAGGCCTTGTCGTATCCGGGGCCACGGGAGTGTCTGTGGTGGCAGTGGCGGGTGGAGTGGGCTTGGAGGCCCCGGGGCAGCTCGGCCGTGGTGTCGGGTGCTGACCACAGGTGCCGCACGGCCTCCCCACTTCCCGCCGCCGACACGGACGGCAGCCTGGCCTGTGAGGGGTCCCGGAGGCTGCAGGCCCACGGGCGCTGGGGGGCATGGTGCCAGCATCTGGAGGGGACGCGCTACTGTCCGGTCGCCAAGCATCAGTGTCCTGCCTACAGCGGCTTCTCGGGGCCCAGGGCAGCTCTGCGCAGCCCCTTCCTGCCACGGCCCCTCCTCGGTGCATCCTTTTCCTTTTTTTTGAAAATGCCCCCCCCCCACCCCGTTGCACAAGCTCCAGAGACTTGGACTGCCGAACCCAGTGGCCCCAGAGTTAACCCTTCCCCGGCGAGTGTCCCCGTGTCCTCGGCCCCAGAGCCAGGACCTGTGGTCACCGTGGCCTCCCCGGGGCTCCCAGGTCACTGTGCAGCCATGGGCCTGACGCGCACAGGCTACCTCCGTCACTTGTCACCTGCACCCACTGGCCAGCTTCTCAGGCCCGTAGGCCTCCCTGTCTGTGCTGAACCTTGCACGTCCCCCTACACGTATCCCACCAGATCCCGCTCAGGGCCACCTCGCCGAGTGAAGACCCACTCCGGCTTCGGGAGTCCAGGCCTCCCCGCCCGGAGCTCGGCCCCTAGCCCATAACCCCCAACAGCCTCTGACCCCATGTGCACAGGCCCTGGGGCTAGAACGGCCGGCCTGTCCCCGTGTGGGAAGAGGGAACCGGAGGCAGCCGGTATCCTCAGGGAAGCTACGTCATTTCCACCAGCAGCTGCTCGGAGGCCACTGCACACGCCGCTGGCCAGTTCACGGCCCCGGCAGCCCTGGGAACCACTTGGGGCCTCCCACTCCGGGGTCCTGATTCCATAGGTTGGATAGGGGCTCGGCATGAGCAGTGGGCTCCCCAGCGGCCTAACGTGTGGCTGCGACTGGAACCACGGCTCTGGGACGCGCATCCTGCAACCCTGACGGGCGACCGAAAGGAGGGGGGAGGGTGGCATGAAATGAGCTGCAGCGAGACTGAGTGACTGGCGGGGTGCTGCGGCCTCCCCAAGGGGACCCGAGGCCAAGGCTGCAGCGCCCTGCCCCTCCCAGGGGAGGCGACCCCAAGCCCAGGGGGAGAGCAGAGGGTCACGCGGCCCCCACGCAGGATGCGAGTTTTAGGGTGGGAGCAGGGCTGGGTCTTCCTTACTAGCCGCGCCCTAGGCTGGGCCCCGAGGCCGTGTGCTTGCGGGAAGCTGGGTTGTTCCGAGCCTGAATGCGGGTGGTGCCCCGGGTCTCCCAGCTGTGGCCACGCCCCTCGTCCTCTGGCTGCTTAGACGCCGCATCCACTCACCATGCCGGCTTCTGCCTCCTGCAGGTCGGGCTGGTCAGCACGGGGCTGCCCCAGCCAGTGTGGGGAACCAACCCCCGACTCACCGAGGCCTGGAGCAGGCCCCCTCCCCCCCCCCAGGGCCGGAAGCTCGGGCCATCCCTGCTGTTGGGGCCGCGTGCGCAGGGCCTGGGGTGGGGGGTCAGGCGCGGCCGTCAGGGCACCTGCTCCGGAGGTGCGGGTGGGACACCTCGGGGGCCCCCACCTGGACTCCGCTCCCTCCCACTGCTCGTCGCCCCTCAGTGTCTGTTCCCCCTTCCAGGCCCGTCTGGGACCCGAGCCCCACCCCCACCCCGACGTCGCCCCCAGGAGCGGTTCCTTTCTCGCCATCTTCCCTCCTCTCCTCCTCCAGGCCCAGGGGAAGCCCACTGACAGGTGTTTACGGTCCCCGGGGCAACCTTACTGCACCCCGAAATGAAGTTCCTTGTCCTACAGGGACCAGAGGGAAATCATGGGGCAAGAATGAACTTGAAGGGCAGGGCCTTGTCCGCCGGCTGGAGCACAGCCCCGCGAGGCACGTCTGCACCCGGGCTCTCAGAGCCAGCCGCCGTGGCACCCCACGGCACCCCGAGACACCCCATCCTCGCTGGCCCTGGGCAGGTTGAGGCCCGAGGGCCCACGGAGCGGCGGACGGGGCTGTGCAGCGAGACGCACGCTCCTCCCCAGGACCCCTCCTCCCGGCAGCTGCCCCTTCACCTTCCCAAGCCCTGGCTGCCCTTGTCTGATGACTGGGGGGCCCCGGCGTCCACGCGGCTGGAAGTGCGGTGGGAGCCGTCGGGGGGGGGTCAGGAGGGCCCGCCCTTCAGGCACCTCGAGGCCTGAGCCCGTGCTTCTCGGCTCCGAGCGCCTGTCCTCCCATCACTGGTGGTGTCCCCGGCAGCAGGGGCAAGGAGGGGACCCCGCAGCAGCAGAGGGGAGGCTGCCGGTTGGGGCGGCGGGGCGGTCGGAGGCCGGTGATCCAGCAGCCGGGGTGGGGGCAGAGGACGCAGCAGGCATCGGGAAGGGTTGGGGCGGGGGGAGGCCGAGCTGCCTTCCCAGGAGTGTCACTGACCCCCAGGGACGCCCATCAGCCGTCCCCACGGCCGCTCATCTGCACAGCAGCCAGTTCTTGCACAAAGGGAAGCAGCCCAAGCATAGGGCGCCCCCGGGGACACCCCCGCCTTAGGGCGGGGCACGGAGAAATTGGGCTGAAGCCCTCTCGCTGCACCCCGCCCCGCCCCGTGGGCCACGCAGCCTGGCCTTCCACTCGGCCCCACGGCGATGCCCCGCCCCCGAGACAGGAGCCGGGGTGCGGAGGAGGCCGCGTCCGGGGCTGACGGGGGCGCTGCTGAGAGCACCGTTCTGGGGGTGCAGGTCCCCGCACTAGACCGTGCTTCCTGGCCGCTTCCCTGGCTAAGCCATCGGGGACAACGGGCGACAAGGGGCTTTGTCTTGAGTCCCAGACACTGGCAGGGTGGACCTTCCCTGCGGAGGGGTGAGGGGCCACAGGGCAGAGGGGCCACGTGTCTGCCCCCCACCACGCCCGGGTGGTGTCTGGAAGGGTGAGGACTCCTGAGTCTGCTGCGGGTAAAATGGAAGTCTGGGGGTTGGAATGGGAGTCAGATGAAGCTTCCTGGTCTCAAGGAGAAGCCATAAAGCTCATCCTGGCGGAAGGCTCCTGGTGGCTTTGGGGCATCGGACCCCCTCTGCAGGGCTGTTCTCTGGATGCCTTTGAAGTAAAGGGATCACAACGACCTGGACCCCATGTCCAAAGCGTGGCTGGGGTGGGAGGGGGGGCAGAGGGGCGCCTGGGCGCTGCCTCTGAGGTTGGGTGCACCCCTGGGACCATGCACACAGGGAAAGGGCGTGGGGGTGTCTGTGGAGCTCCAGATGGCAAGGTCAGCCGAGAATCCCAAGGCTGGAAGGGCACTTAGGTCAAGTTGGTGTCCGTCCACCGCTGATAGCCGGGCCTGCTGGCTTCCTGGACGAGGTGGGAGGCCCCGGGGCATGTGGTGACAGGTTCTCCAGGGAGCCTTTGGCAGACCCGGGCTGGAGCAGACTGCACTCAGCCCAGCACTCTCCTTGGCTGTGTGGATGCTCGCTGGCTCAGGGCTCCACCCTGCGCCCTGCGGCCTGCCCTTAATGCTTGTGCTCTGGGACTGTCCCCAGCTCTGCCGTGTTTGGCAAATCTCCCAGCCACATCATCATCGTGCAACGCAGCCCAGGTGGGAACACGACCCGGGCTCCTGGGGAACCAGCTGAGGCCCCCAGTTGACCCTTCTCTGCCAAACCAGCCCCTGCCTCAAGAAGAAGAGGAGGCTGGGGAGAGTTTACATGGCTTAATCCTGTCCACAAAGGCTTGGCCTAGGCCACCAGTCTCTCCCAAAGCTCCCAGGAGGACCGTGAAGAAGAAACGCCCTAAAAAGAAAAAAAAGAAAAGAAACGCCCTACATGAGGAGCCTTCCGGAGGTCTCACTGCTTCCATCCCACACCAATCCACAGGACGCGTTTAAGAAAAAAAAAACCCAAAAAGTTGAGGTGCCTGTGTGGCTCAGCCGGTTAAGAGACCAACTCCTGATCAGCAGGGGGTCTGCTGGAGATTCTCCCTCCCTCTCCCCCTGCAACCCACAACGCCCCACCACCCTCGCACACTCTCTCAAATGGAGATATATGTCTGAAAAGAAAAGAAAAAAACAAAAAGGAGGAAAAGATTGAAAGGAGGCTAGACAAGGTGGCTGCCCCGGCGGGAACAGGCCCCTGGGACGGCAGCGCAGGGCGGAGGCGCCCACCGAAAGTCCCCCAGGGAGCGCCCTTTCAGAGGCTGTTTGCTCCCCCTAGAAGTTTAGGGCAGACACACCCTTCAGGTCCTCCCCACCCCTACAAGGAGAAGACCTGGGTTCTGAGAAGGGAGAGACCAACCGGCCGCCAAACTGCAACCCGGTACCTCCCTGCCGGGGCTCCGCTGCTCCCAAGGGCTATTTGCGCAGTGACCAGCCGGCCGCAGCCCTGCATGGCTCAAGCAGCCAATGCCGGCCACCTGCCCGGTGACCCCTGGGCTGAGGGTGGCCCGATAGCACCCTCTTTTGTTTGGGGGCTCACACAGCCTTTGGGCTCCTGTGGGAGGTCGGGGAAGCCATAGATGCCGAGGCAGGGGTCCGGGCCAGGGGAAGTGGGTGGGTGGGGAGAGGTTTGCATGGTTAGCCCTGCCCCCCGGCACCCCAGGGACACCCCCTTCCACAGTGGAGGAGCTGCCACGTGCTCAGGAGGGGCTCGGGCTGCACAGAGCCCTAAAAGCCCTGAAAGCCCTGAAAGCCTTGAAAGCCCTGAAAGTGGAGGTGATGTGGCCACCTGCTGGGGGGCAGGCCCAGGCCGAGGAGGAGGAGGGTGCAGGCTCAGGAGGAAGGGGTCCCCATCCACCAAGGGACCAGTGTCACCAGCCATAGAGCTCGGCGTTAGGGATCCAGGTCTAGCAGGCACATGGAAGGTCCTGACTCAACCTCTCCAGCTGCACAAGCATGGACTTAGCTCTTCTGAGCCTCAGTTTCCTCGTCAGCGGGATGTGGGTGAAAACACCTGCCTCACAGGTCACGGTGAGAATTCAGTAGAGCAGCTCACATCAGATGGTAACTGCAGGGGCTGGCAGTTCAACATGCTGCTATTCTTATTCTTATTCTTATTTTAAAGGGTTGATGTATTTATCCATGAGAGACACAGAAAGGGAGCGACCCAGGCAGAGGGAGCAGCAGGCTCCCTGTGGGGACCCAATGCGGGACTCGATCCCGGGACCCTGGGTCATGGCCTGAGCCGGAGGCAGACGCCCCACCGCGGAGCCCCCCCGGGCGCCCCTCAATTGTCACCATTGTGCTCTCCTGTCAGGGTTCCCTTCCAGACCCCATGAAGCTGCTTGTTTGTAGGACAGGGGTCTCCCTTGGCCCCCAGGCACCATACAAGAGGGAAGACACTGTAATGCTTCTCTTGTGGGACGTCACTTGTCTGTGTGGCGTTCCCTTGGGCTCGAGGCTTGGGCTGCAAGGCCAGGAGGCCTTATGGGTGTCTTGTGGCTCCGGGATCCCCTACAAATGCTTCCGAGGCACAGGAGAGGCTGCGTCCTCCTTAGGAGCCGGCTCTGGCTCCAGAGGGTCCGGGGAGGAGCCCGTCTCACGCGGTGACCTTGCACTCAGGCCCCTCACAGCCGGGCTGGCCGGGGGCCTGGGGAAATGCCGCGCTTGCAGGCAGCCGTCGGGAGGGGCCGGGAACCTTCCGCAGAGCTGCTGGCAAGGGTTTAGGCAAGATTGCTCAGGTCAAGGGGCGGCCCTCTTCCTCCTCTCCTTCGCACACGTTACAGTTTCACCTCAAAATAAACTTTGAGCGAATATTTAAAGAAGAATTGAAGGGGGGAGCAAATTATTGATCTGCCAGGGTGGTCACAGGCTTTAAACTGTGGCAGAGCCTGCGGCCAAGGTGACCCCGTTTTCTTGTTCCTGCTCATCAGCCAGACTACATTTCCCAGACTCCTTTGCAGCTGAGCCAGTGGAATATGGGCAGGTCGGGGGCGCAGCCCCGTAAGCCTGTCCAGGTGGGGCTGCTGCCCAGGTGCCCGCGGGTGCCGCGTCCGTCCACCCGGACTCCTGCAGACCCGAGCCAGGGGGCGTTCCCGGGCGTCCTACCCCCAGCCGGACAACGTGAACAAGGGACACGCACCTGCTGTATGTGAACTGTCGTGGACTCGGGGTCTGTTTGCTGGGGGTTCGAGCTGCAGAGCCCTCGCCTCGTCCTCGCGGCGACCAACCTGTGCAGCCCACCCTCGTCTTCCGTGGTGATCGGGATCTGTGATGTCCCCGTGGACGCTGACGTCACAGGCCTGAGCCGCTGCTCTGCGGAGAAACCCAGGGTGGCTTCTGTGAGTCTCTGGCCACAGCACCTTGGTCGACGCACATCCTGTGTTGGACGCATCTCGCCTTAGGTGCGTTTCTGTTTAGAGGCCGCTTATTTAGACGTATTATTGGGTTGTTAGCAACGAACTCCCGGCCGGCAGCGTTACCGCTCAGATTGGACTGAAGCTTATCCAGAATGCACATGACTTGCCCCACGAGGCACTTGCCAGCCTCCTGGCCCTGAGGATCACTAACCTGGTGTTGGCATTATCCCCAGGGATCGTTTTACAGAGTGAAATCATTTTTTAAAAAATATAAAAATGCAAAAATAAAATAAAATAAAACCCCAAGAGCCCTGCTCTGGCACTAAATGGATGTGACAAGGACACTTTGGTGTCTTTAGTGTGGGGCTGAATCAAGAAGCACAACAGGGGCCTTGGCTGGGAATGTGTGTGTCAAGGACTCAAAGTTTTCATCCATCTGGTAGAGTCTTCAGACGACCGCCAAGCGCCTCGGTATTGACTCGGGTTAGAGATAGGAGAATCCTCAAATGATGCGGCTAAGCTATTCCTGGAAATCCCCCGGGTCCTCTGCCCTGACACCTCGTTGGGCAAGTCCTGGTCGGTCAGGAGGATGGGGACGAGGGGCCTGTGGGAGGTTTTGCACTCGCCCTGGCAGCGCATGTGGCAGGGCCTGTCGAGACTGTATGTGCGGCTCCCCGAGACCCGGTGGGTCCCTACCTACTGCCTCCACCCACGGCCGCTCGAGCAGGAATGGGGTTGGGCTGATGACGGCACCGGCCCATCGAGCCCTGTCCTTTATAACAGGTGGCGTATCTCTGGCCAGATCCAAGGGGTCTCCTCTCTCAGTGGCGGATTTTGAGGCAGGACCAAACCGTGGGACCAGCCTGGGTTTTCATGGAAACACCATGTTCTGTGTCACTTTACGTCCTTCTGTAGGTTGTCCCCTCTGCCTGGAATCCCACATTCTTTGCCTTCCCTTTCTTCCCCTCGCTCACCGCGGCCCCCGAGTGTGCCCCCACCCATCCGGCCGTGGCCACGTCTTCCAAGTTTGGATTCCAAGCAAGCCGGGGTTAGGGGGCCTGGCTCCGTGCCCTAGAACAGGGTCAGTGTTCACCACGCCACGCATGTTCCTCTCTCCTTGATGGGACGGTGAACCCCCTGACGGGAGGAAGCCCATCCGTCGCGTCCCCAGGTGAGCTGTGTGTTGGGGAGGCCAGTGGCCCCGGCCGGGCCCCCGAGACCACAAGTCCTGGATGTGCTGGGGCCTCAGGCAGATGCTCAGAGAAGAGGCTCAGACTCGCAGGGGCCAGCGGGGAGCCATTTGCTCTGCCTGAAGTGGGCGGTCGGCAACAGGGCAGGTGCTACTTTTAGGAGGAAGGGCGCTGGGGCTTGCCTGTGTTTCCGGGGCCTCCCCAGAGAGGAGGGTGAGGAGGGCGGGTCGGTGGAGAAGCTCCCCGCTTCGCGCAGAGAGGACTGCAGCTGCTCGTCTGCCAGAGAACTTTCTCGACAAGCGACGATGAGATGTGCCCGGATGCAGCTGCCCAGGCGTGTCCGCAGAACGACTGTGCACACTTTGCTTCTCTAGGACCCGTGATCGTCTAAGTCCACACCCCACCTCATCCTGGGGGTGAGGACGCACGGATGGACTTGCGCATCCTCGTGGGCTGCGACTGCCGCACGTGGTGAGGAGCCTGAAATCTGTTCATGGGGCCACGTGGAGGCGCCGCGGGGCCAGGGGGTCAGACGCTGCGTGGCTGTTTTGTGCTTTTCCTCCTCCCCGAGGCAAAGAAGGAGCAACGGTCTTGTTCATACAAGAGCCCCTCAGATTTGAGAGACGTCGGTGTTGGTGTCATTTTCCGGCCCCAGGGACGGGAGGGGCGGGGGTTGCAAGACAGAGATGGCTTTTCTCTGGCCACACGTCACCCTGTGAAATCCCTTCCTGGCGGGCGGGCGAGCGCTTTCAGGTGAGCTCAGGGACACAGTTAAAAACCACGGAAACGGGACAAAAGAGGACCGAGCGGCCCGTTCTGTTCCCGTCCCCATGAAAGGTGGGGGAGCGCGTGGCCTTTGGCTCTGGGGTCTCTGGCTGCTCTGCAGGGTCCGTGCGCTCCGCCTGGTGAGGGCCGCGCAGGAGGTGATGCTGTCGGGGTAACGTGAGGACGCCCGCGGTATCCGGGGGGGACGGCGCGGGGCACCTTCGACGTGGCAACGATGCGCCTCCTTCCCAATTGCAAGGAAGCCACGTCTGGAGGATGAGTTAAAGAGGCTACATTTAGATCACCTTGGGATCTCACTCGATCTATGGAGATCACTTGGTCCCTCTCCGTGGGTGTTTATTCATTTACTTATAATGTTCGTCTCACCTGTTTGCACGAGAGAGTTTGGGGACATTATGAGCAATATTGGAAATGATGACCGAAGATCAGTGATGGTGGGGAGAGGAGGGACGCACAGCGAGTCATAGCTGGCTAGGGATCGAGCTCGGCCGTCGCTGCACGCCGGAGCCCAGAGGCACAGGAACGTAGGAGACACCCCAGGCGCTGTGACCTGCTCTTTGTGGCAGGGGAAAGCCACAGTCGTTCCGACGTGAAGACCTTTGTCTAGGGCTGTATTGATTTCTGGAATGAATCTATGTCAAAAATCTGTACATAAGGCATTTTGAAAAACATGACGACTCTATTTTTAGCTGCACCTTGGCCGCCGATCCAGCTGTGTGTCTACGGGGAGGAGTTGTGAGCCTTCCTCGGAGCTCGGGGGTGTTCCCTTCCATCCCCCTGCCCCGGGAGCACCATGGGCTGCTGGGGGCGGGCAGGGGTCTCCACGGCCAAGCCGGCCTCTGGGCAACCCCGCGGAAGAGGGTGCCTTCAGAGAAGGGAGCAGCGGAGCCCGCCTCGGGTGCCCCCGGTGTCCAGGCGCAGGAGGGGCGCAGGCCCTCCGGGGGAATGACCGCGGCCCCCCGGCCGGCATCACCGCGTGCGCTCACTCGGGACAGAAACCCTCTTCGGAGCCCTGGGCACGCGTGTGGCCGCCCCTTGGTAGGGGACAGCCAGGCCCCTTACCAGCCTTGCCCAGCGTGCGGCAGGGAGGGGACGGGGCCACCACGGACACGGGCCTCGGGCACGAGGAAGGACTTGCCTCCAGCGGGGGCTCGGCTCCGTCCCACCCTGGCCTTGCAAAAGGAGATTTCCTGATTCGAGAAGAAATCTGCTTTTTCCCATTTTCTGCCATCTGAGTGCATCTGTGCAATGTTCTTGTGCCCGGCCGGTCCGAGGACGGCCCGGTGACCACCAGCCTGAGAGCCGGAGAAGGTTCCGAGGGCAGCGCGACCACGTTGCCGCCATCCGGGTGGCCTCTAACGGGAATTCGGTCTTTATTTTTTTCCACTTTTGGAGGCCAGATGTCTGTCAGCAAGGCGTGGGGGCCCCGTCCCTCCGAGGGCTCCAGAGGAGGGCTCCCTCCTCCAGCCTCCCGGCTCCCGCAGCCCTGGCTGCCCGCACCCCGTCCTCTGCCTCCGCGCCCATCTGTCTCCCTGTGCTCTCCTCTCTGCACCTCCTCGGCTCTGTAGACATCAGCAACCCCACGCGGGCCCCCTCTCATCCCGTAGGGATGGGGGTTCTGACGTCTGGGTACTTAAAGATTTTTTTGAATTTATTTTTTCATGAGAGACACAGAGAGACAGAAACCCAGGCAGAGGGAGAAACAGGCTCCATGCGGGGACCCCAACGTGGGACTCGATCCTGGGACCCCGAGGTCATGCCCTGAGCCAGAGGCAGACGCCCCTCCCTATGCCCCATGGCTGAGCCCCTCCCAACCCCGGGTCCTCCTTGTAGTGGAATTTAATAGGGACTTTTGTTTTCTGACTGAAGACCTTTAAAAGTGCTTGGACTTTGCAACCAGGGGAAAGAGGCGTTACACATTTCTGGGACGGGACTTAGTTTTCAGGGAGTCCAGCACTGAGCGGGTTAAGTGGCTGCTGTGGGTGAGTCCACGGCGCGGCGGGGGCGACCTCGACCTTGCTGTTTCCACGTGTGTCGGCATGTTGTCCCCTTGGCTCCTGCCCCTGCCTCCTCGGGTCTCTGTCCTGACCCTTTCTCCTTTCTTTCCCCGAATTTAGAAGTGACAATCCCTGAGTCACTTCCAGGGAGGAAAACGAGGGGCCTGGCCTCTCAGGGAGACCCAGAAAGCGAGCGGGAACTCAGAAAGGTTGAGAGTTTCGTCCTCCCACCTTTCTGCACCCCGTGGACCGAGTCTCGGAGACACAGTTCCCACGGGGCCCACGGCCTGGCCCCCGGTGTCAACCAGGCGCACAGCAGTCGCGGGGGAGGCAGCAGGGCTGGACAGTGGCGGCTCGCTGGGCCCGGACGACCACGCGGCCTGGCCTGCGGGACCAGGGGCGGGGTTTTGAGCGGCGGCGGGCTGCACGGTGGCCGAGGGCCAGGTGACCAGGGTCACTGACAGCCGGGCCAGCGGTGGGCGAGTCCAGGACCACCTACGGCCGAATCCCTTGCGGGCGCCTGAGAAATGTGGATTCCTGAGCTCCACCCAGACGCTCGACCAGAATCCAGGGAGTGGCTCAGAAGCTTGCATTTTTTGCAAACACCCTGGGGGATTCTTGTGCAAACTGAAGTTTGGGAACTCCTGCGGTAGGTCACCTGGAGCCCGGCAGGCGGGGAGAAACCCACGAGCGCTGGGTTGAGCAAGACGCCCCGTCTGGTGGGAGGCGAACGCAGCCGGGGGCTGCTCAATGGTCCAAGGGATCCTCGGTTCCCTCGTGCCGCGCGCTGCTCCAGATGCTTCAGAAACAGCGACTCATTTCATTCTCGTTAAGACCTCAGCAATGAATTGTTATTTAAAAAAAATTTTTTTTTAAAGATTTTATTTATTTATTCACGAGAGACACACACAGAGAGAGAGGCAGAGACCCAGGCAGAGGGAGAAGCAGGCTCCATGCAGGGAGCCTGATGCGGGACTCGATCCCGGGACCTGGGGTCACACCCTGGGCCGGAGGCGGACGCCCACCACTGAGCCACCCCGGCGTCCCATGAGTTCTGTTAGCTCCACGTGGGGAGGAAACTGAGGCACAGCCTCTTCCCAGGGCCCTACAGCACCGTGTCCTCAGAGCACATGTCCTCACGTATGGGGCTCTGCTGGATGTCAGGGTGCAGTGACCGTCGGTGGAGGTCCTTGAGGAGGGGAACCCTGAGGACAACCAAGAGGACCAATGAACCATCAGTCGGACCCCGAGTGTGAAGACCTGCTGGTCTCCAGGCTGCACACGCCTTCCCCGCAGCGGCCAGCTCGCTAACGGCGGGAACCCCGAAATCGCTCCCGGCTTCCAAGAGGTGGCCCCTGTGGCCTGTGGGGCAGCAGACCCGAGGTGAGCCGGTCGGGGTCTTCAGACGCCCTGGGTCATGGCCTGCTGCGCGGGGTCAGTGGCTGTCGATGCCTCCGCCAGAGAAGAAGGCCCTGCGTGCGTGCGACGTCTCCTGCTGTGACGTGAGCAAGGCTTGGGGTGGCACAGCTCCGGGCGCCGTCACTTGGCACTCGCTCTCACAGGTAGCGGCGACCGCGGGGCCGGGATCGTGCAAGACGGGGGCACTGCCGGGCTGGGTTAGTGTGGGCGCGTGTTCAGATCACGCCCGCAAGTAACACGAGTCAATGCCATTATCATTATTATCATGCTTACGTCTCAATTTCTTCCAGCTGCAACACAGGGTGTCTGAAAACGCTCTTTCTCCGGCAGGAAATAAGGAAAGTGGATTTGAACCTGAAGCGTTTGTTCCTTCCATGCAGTTACCTCCCTTGAATTCATCAGGTCCCTTTTCTGGAAGCTTCTTCCCCAGAGATCTCTACCCGCAGGTAAGTGCGGACAGCACGACCCTGGCAGAGGCTGGACCAGCGTCCTCCCCCCCGGCCGCCTCTGTCTCTACGGCCGATCAAGGTCATTTGTGGACCAAACATTTTCCAGCGAAGGCTGCTTTGCCTGCTGCCGGACCCAGCTGCCGGGCCGTGTGCGAGGCCGCGAGGAGCCTGGAGGACCGGGGGTGCCTGCTCTCGCTACTTCTGGACGTGCGGCTTGTGGGGAGGCCTAGACTAGAGGAAATGCTCTGTGCTGTTCCTGTGCAACATCATCCAGGTGGAGACCCCGCCTCGGGCTGTTTCCCGGGGTAGCCTCGGGCCCAAGTGTAGAGATGCTAGAAATTCAGTCTCTTTTCATTCATTCGTTCATTCGACCAACTTTTATTGGGTGTTTATTGACCACATTCCAGGCACACGTCACGTAGCCACGGCCCGTGCACTATTTATGTAGATTGGAGGTTAGGAGACCCGGGTTTAAATCCTCCACAACCCACTGGCTTGGCCAACTCTGTGAGCTTCAGTTTTTTTTTTTCTTTCTTTCTTTCTTTTTTTTTTTTTTTAAAGATTTTTATTTATTTATTCATGAGAAACAGAGAGAGAGAGAGAGAGAGCAGAGACACAGGGAGAGGGAGAAGCAGGCTCCATGCAGGGAGCCTCGATGCGGGACTCGATCCTGGGTCTCCAGGATCACGCCCTGGGCCCAAGGCAGGCGCTGAAGTGCTGAGTCCCTCAGGGCTGCCCGAGCTTCAGTTTTCTATTCTCGGGGTCGAAAGGCTTCATGCACATCGTGGATGCTGAATGTCGGGGGGAGGTGCCACTGTCGGGGTTTCGGGAGTGTGTCGCCAGGGCTGGGCGATCGCTGCGTAAATAACAACAGGACAGGCAACGGGAGAGAGCCTGTTGTTCTAGTGGGAAAATCAGGCTTTCGGCTGCTCAGCCGGTCTATGGGCACGAATGAAGCCTTTATTTTTTTAATTTATTTTTTTTAATTTTTAAAAATTTTTATTTGTTTATGATAGTCACAGAGAGAGAGAGAGAGAGAGAGAGAGAGGCAGAGACACAGGCAGAGGGAGAAGCAGGCTCCATGCACCGGGAGCCCGATGTGGGATTCGATCCCGGGTCTCCAGGATCGCGCCCTGGGCCAAAGGCAGGCGTCAAACCGCTGCGCCACCCAGGGATCCCTGAATGAAGCCTTTAAAGCCCGTTAGGGAGTAGGGGACCCCTCGCTTCCCACGCACTCCTCCCGAGTCAGCAGCCCTCCGAGGGCAATCAACTTCCAGGGTTTTTCCCCAACCGTCCACTGCTTCCCCATGTTTCTGCCCAACACATCTTGCTGCTGCACCACGAGCAGGCAGGAAACCCTCCTCCTCCTCCCCTCCATGGGGTGAACTCCTGGAAAAGCCGGGCTGCACGGAAATGAGGCAAGGCCAGGTAGCAAAATACTTCTTATGAGGCCCAGTTGATTCCTACTGGGCAGGGGCTTGGGTGATGTGACCAAACTTCCAGCCGCTTAGTGGAGAGAAGAAGGCTGAGGGTCTCACTGACCGCGTCAGAGCTGGGGGACATGAGGAAAGTCCCTCCTGGGCCGCTCTGCTCCCGAGTCAGGCCCCTTGCTGAGCCCGAAGGCTCCCGAATTTGGAGAGGCCCCACGTGAGGGGCTGCGTGCACACGTCCGTAGGCCGCTCCCGGGGTTCCAGGACACGCTGATGCTCTTGAGGACTTAAGGAAATGTCTCGATTTCAGGCCCATCCTGCTCATTCTTGTACTCCTCGGACTTCCGTTTGGAACGTAAGGCAGGGCTGTTTCCGGGGATGCTGGTGACCTTGCTCTAGAGACCTACTGCCCCGTATGGCAGCCGCGTGTGGGCATCGAGCGCTGGAAATGTGGCTCATCAGCACGGACGTCGGCTCTACGTGCAAAACAGTCACCAGAGCCTGGAGACCTCCCACTAGTGGGAACGTAAGCTAACTCATTAGCATGTTTCAATATTGATCACATGTTGAAATAATTCATTGAATTATTTCATTGATTAAAACCCAGAACATTTATTATTGTGACTAATCATTGAAAATCCTAATGATGGGGGCCCCCGGGTGGCTCAGTCAACGGAGCGCCTGCCTTCAGCTCAGGTCATGATCCCGGGGTCCTGGGAGCAAGCCCCGTATCGGGCTCCCTGCTTCTCCCTCTCCCTCTGCCTGTTGCTCCCTCTGCTTGTGTTCTCACTCTCTGCCAAATAAATGAATAAAATCTTTAAAAAAAAAAAAAAAGAAAGAAAATTCTAACCGACCCCTGAAGGTGCTACAGTGACACTGTGTGCCTCTCTCCGCGGTGCCTTCCAAAGGATGACGTCCTGTGGGTCATGTCGTTTCTGTGGCTGAAACCAAAGAACTATTTGGAATATATTTAGGTAAAGTCATATTTTAAAATTAATTCCACTTGTTGCTTCTTTTTTTTTTTTTTTTTTAGCGTAGCCACTGGGAAATTAAAAGCTGCCTGTGTGGCTCCCATTATATCTCTATTGGTGAGCGCTGTGTCGGTTCCCAGGCTCTTACCTGAACTACCCTGGAACCCAGACCAAGAGCTTTGGCAGAGACACAAGGCACGGGGCTCCTTCTACCGGGACGTCTTCCACTTGCTATTAGCTTAGGCCTCTCTCTGCTGGGACAACCTGGTGACCTCAGTCACACCTCTTACTTGACTTACTTTAAATACACCAAAATCTACTGATTCCTTGGATTTTTAACCTGCTAACATGGAAAGTACTCTTCCTAACTGCTATAGGCTGGATCTCGTCCCCTCAAAATCTGTATGCAGAAGCCCTAACCGCTCCCTGCCCGGTGGGACTGTCTATGAAGACCGGGCCTTTAAAGAGATGATGAAGGGGAAGTGAGATGGTTAAGTTGGGCCTTACTCCAGTCTGGCTGGTGTCCCTATAAGAAGAGGAAAAGCTGGACACAGAAGGAGACACCAGGGCCACCCATGCACGAAAGAAAGACCGTGTGAGGACACGACAAGGGGGCAGACGTCTGCAGGCCTCGGGGGGAAGCAGACCTGCCAATGCCCCGGTCGCGGATTCCGGCCTCCAGAACTGCGAGGAGACTAATTCCTGTTGGTTCAGGCCCCCCCCCCCCCGCCCGTCGCTGCCCCGGAAGACGACCGCACTAACCTTCTCCTTGGTAGAGCTGGAGAAAGCTCAGGGACAAGAGAGGCCAAGCGCCCCGAGGCCAGAAATCTGCTTCCTGAACAGTCTGGTGGCTCCGAGGAGGCCTGGACACGCTTCTCCCTCGTTGCTGCTGCCTGAGGTCGGGGTCTGCTCTCCGGCCCCCGAGCCCCACCCTGGGCTCCTCCGGCTCCTCTTCTGCCACCATCCTCTGTTCGCTGACGACGATGAAGTTTCTAGCATCAGGCAGCTCGCATTTTGAAGATGTGAGGACAGGACTGACCTTAAGGTTGTTTCTTTTTTTTTTTTTTAAGATTTTATTTATTTATTCATGGAAGACACAGAGAGAGAGAGAGAGAGGCAGAGACACAGGCAGAGGGAGCAGCAGGCTCCATGCAGGGAGCCTGACATGGGACTCGATCCTGGGACCCCGGGGTCACGCCCTGGGCCGAAGGTGGATGTTCCACCACTGAGCCCTGACGTGAAGGTTTTATATCTAGATCTATGTAAACATACGAATCCTTTTCTTCTGTCTAAAATTGTTCCAATAAACGAATTCGAAGGAAAGACGAAGCCGTATATATGAAAATGTTCACAGGATTCTGAACACATTTATTGGTAGAAAGAATTTAGTTTTCTAGAAAACTTGTTTGTTGGACGGTAGAGGAAACCAGAAGGTTGGAAGGGATGACGCTGGGCCGTATGACTTCTAGAGTGTTCTTCTGAGAAATCAACAAGTCCATGACTTTCTGGGTTTCATCCCCTCTGGATGGGGGTGATCTCAGGGATGGAGGGAGGAACGTTCAAACCAGGTACATTCTGGGGCTGCTGAGCGTCCGTGGGAGCTTCGTCCTCAGAGACAGCTGCCTTCTAGAAACAGAAGGAAGGTCAATCCCTCTGCCAACACATCCGCCAACCGCCTCGTCAACTGGGTCAGTAGAATAGGCATAAAAGCCCTCAAGTCACATCGAGTCTCCTTAGAGAGAAGTTTTGAACTTTCAGAACATGAGTCTATAAACTGGCTTGAACACAGAATTCCCCGAAAGGAGGAAAAGTACAAAAGACTATGGTAGACCCAAGGATTATCGTCCTGGATTCTCTAGAACAGCTGTCTGGCAAATGTTACACCGCGTCTGCGATTATTTTAGAAACTTTGTCGTGGAGAAGAACACATCAGACAGATTTGCCCTCCCCCACCACCTTTTTTTTTTTTTTTTTTGGTCACAGAATAAGAATTTCAAGGACGTTTATACTTGCAGTGAGATCATCCTGGTGACGGCCTTATTTTTTGAAATTTAAATCATGTCACATCTAGTACGTTTATGGCCAAGTATGGTTCCGGCAGGGAGTTGGTCCCAACAGCTAGTTAGGGCTTCCTCCTCCTCTTCCTTTCCCTCCTTATCATGATGAATACAATATTTTAAGGATGTCTTATCCCACCGAGCACCAATAGGAGCCCATCCTGGATGACATACACGGTTAGCCTTGAAATGATCGATAATAGCTGCAGTTTCAGCTTTCTTTTAACCTTGTTTTCTGCCCAAATGTCATATTTTCTGGGCTCCGTGAAATAGATTATGCCAGAGGGAGAGAGAATAAATGAGAGGTGTGAGCAGTGGAGTAAAAAGGCCACGATCAGAACAGAATAAAACTCCGTGTTAAGGCTTCGGGGGTGTCTGTGTTGGAGGCGAGGGGATGGCCTAACGGGGACCCTCACCCCACTCTCGCTCACGTCAGGACTCCAGATGGAGGAGCCTTTTGTCGACACGTATCACCTTCGTCAAGGTAGTGTCTGAACTGGACGCCTGACTCGCAGCTCGAATGGTGGAGCGTGTGTGCGTGTGCGTGTGCGTGTGCGTGTGCATGCGTTGCTCACCCTGCACGCCAGTCATGGGGGGCTTCGGCAGCTCATCTGGAAATCCAACGAGGATTCATAACATTTCCAAGCTCTAAATAACAATTTAGGGGATCCCTGGGTGGCTCAGCGGTTTAGCACCACCTTCAGCCCAGGGCGTGATCCTGGGGTCCCAGGGTCGAGTCCCGCATCGGGCTCCCTGCATGGAGCCTGCTTCTCCCTCTGCCTGTGTCTCTGCCTCTCTCTCTGTGTGTCTTTCATGAATAAATAAATAAAATCTTTAAAAAATAAATAAATAAAAATAAACAAATAACAGCTTAGAAAAGAACGTTTGGATGATGGCAGGACTGTGAGTGGGGACAGCCTCTTCCCCTCGGGGGGAGCGAGGCTCAGCGCGGCTGCCCTGGAACTCCCCGGCCGCGGTCCCAGCATTCCCCAAGAGCATCGTTTCTTCAACAAGGGAGAATCCAAATAGCTGGGATCTGGGCCCGACCCAGCACACGTAGGCAGCCCTAGATGTTTGCAGACTTTAGTCACCTTCCCACAAAGGAAACGGGATGTGCGGCCGGCACAGCGCCTCTCACTCCCAGCCTTCACCTTCTCCATCGTCTGCCTTCCCCGGGTTATATTAAGCTTAATCACAGGCTCACTGGGCTGTAGACTTCCCAGGGTCTGCAAGACAAAGAGGGTTTCTGGTCAACCCAGACGGTGCTGGGTGCATGAAGACAGTGAGGAAGGAGGGAGGGAAGGAGGGAAGGAAGGAAGGAAGGAAGGAAGGAAGGAAGGAAGGAAGGAAGGAAGAAGGAAGGAGGGAAGGAAGGAGGAAGAAGGAAGGATGGAGGGGAGGAAGGAGGGAGGAGGGAGGAAGGAGGGAGGGCGATCCAGCGGTGACGGGGGGCGTCGTAGCTCAGGCCCTGACCGCAGCCCCGTCAGGCCAGAGCGAGGATGCGGCCCCCCGGGGCGCTGTCCAGCCCCCTCCTCAGAAACCCGGACCCGAATACGCTCACCCTCCACGACTTTGACTTGCCTGTGTCGAGATTTGTTCTCTAAACTCTTTTAGTTTGAAATAATTTCATGCTCACACAAAGACGGCAAAAGTAAAACAGCTCCGTTCTGAGCCCGAAAGCCGCCGCCGAGTGCAATTCCTACAAAAACTGTGTGGGAACGTCTCCCGCGTGACTGTAGCGCGATCATCAAAACGAGCGAGTTCACACGGACGGACGCCTTCGGGTTGTCCCGCCTCACGGGCCGCCCAGGTGTTCACAGGGAACCAAACCACATTCGTCAGAGCAACAGGGCCCAGAGCGGGATCAGCTGTCGCAGGTCCTTGGGTCTCCTGCTTCCTCCTTGGTGCTTCCTCGGTCGGCCCTGGACTTGGACAACTTTCATTACTTTCTGATTATTTTCTAGGCTGTCTCTCCGATTGTGTTTGTCTGATGCTTCCTGATTTTTCATGATAAAATTGTTCTTTGTCACAATAAGAGTTTTGCATGGAGGGACTCTGAATTTAGGCAAATCCCCCATTTCTTTTTTTTTTTTTTTTAACGATTTCATTTATTTATTCATGAGAGACCCAGAGAGAGGCAGAGACACAGGCAGAGGGAGAAGCAGGCTCCGTGCAGGGAGCCTGACGCGGGACTCGATCCCGGAACCCGGGGTCACACCCTGAGCTGAAGGCAGACGCTCCACCGCTGAGCCCCCCGGGCGCCCCAAATTCCCCAATTCTCACTCACTCTCACTTTACCTCAAGTTTTCACATCTGCTGGTGTCTCTTAGATGCATTGATTATTGCTATAATGGTCGCTAAATGGTGATCTTTAAAATTCCATCATTTCTCCATCTGTCGGTATTTCACTGTAAGGAAAGGCTTTCTTTCCTCTCTCTTTTTCTGTATTAGCGTGGCTTAGAGATTCCTATTTTACTCAACAATTATGATTATTATACTATCAGTATTTATTTTGATAAATAAATTGCCCCAGGTTTGACCAGTGGCAGTGTTTTTGAAGCCGACCTCTGTGCCGTTGTGACGTAGCCCTCGTTCTTGGAGAGGCTGTGAGTCTTTGAACAGAAACTGCTTTGCCCAACAGGCAAGGGGCTCTTCTCGGGGTCTCGGAACCTGGGCTTCGCTCCTCTGGGCTTCTTTCATCCGGGTTCATTCCCCTTGGGACAGGGCTCCAGACGCTGGTGCACGGGGGGCAGGGGGAGGCGAGGGCGGGCCCGGCCCTGCGGTCCGTGGGCCATTCTGGGTCCCCGTGTCCCTTCCCTTCCGAGGTTCCCAACAGTCTGGACTCCCCAGGTCACCTGCCCCGTGGGCCGGCTGAGGAGCGCTGGACGGGGAATAGGGCTGGTCCCGGGGCAGAGGGAGCAAAGTGCGGGGCAAACCTCAGGGTGGCTCTCGAATCTTCCGCCTGCAAGTGGCGGAGGTCACTTCTGCTCCGTCACCGCCGGGGCCAGCGTATGGCCGGGTTTGACGCCAGGAGGAGGGGAGAGGGCGCATTTCCCCAGGGAGGGCCAGCGAACCTTTCAGAACCGCAGGGAGGGCGGCCCCAGGCTCTGCAGGAGGGGCCCCCTGTCTGGGGGGAGCCACCCAGCTCCCTGCAGAGAAGGAGGATCACCCATGAGCAGCCACATTCAGTGCCGGAGGCACCGCGCCGTCTGCACCTGCTGGCTGCACCCTGCTCCGGACCCAGGCGACCCCGGGCGGCCCCAGGCGGCAGCGGCCCCCCCCCCGGCCCCCCACCTCCCAGACCCCAACACTGCAGGCCTGGAGCTGCAGGTGCACGGCGCTGTGTGCGAGGCGGCGCGCAGCCCACAATCCATGTTGGGGTCGAGCGGGTTCCCAGGGGGGTTCCCAGGGGGGTTCCTGGGCGGGTCCACAGCGGCCACGGGAAGAACACCTCCCTCCTTGCTCTGCTCGCAGAGGCTCCGAGAAATGGCCAAGGGCTCGGCCCCCCACCCGCAGATGGACTAATCCGTGGATTCCAAAAGCTTTTAGCCCCCGAGGCAGAAGGAGCCTGGGCGGGGGGTGCAGCCTCCATGAACCTGGTTCCCTGGCCGGACCACAAGGCCCCGATTCTAGGGAAAATTGTGCTACGTGTCCGGTGCATGTCTGTTTTCTGCCGGGAGGCACGGCTGCCTTCCCAGGCTCAGGGAATCTGTGAACCCAGGAAGATTAAGGGCCACAGGGCCCAATCCAATCCCTTCGTCATATGGGGGACACAGAAATGGGGGTCTGGGTCCTTGTGCCAAACGGACCGACCCTATTTAACCATATTAGCTGACAACCCCATCAAAAGCTTTCACCCTAAACCTTGGTTTTACTTCAGTGAGTTCATTTCTCTGATATCACAGCGCAGTCTGGGAGAAAGGGAGGCTCTTGGAAAGTTCCACGGACTTTTAGAGGCACAAGGGTATCATTTGGGACATTCTTGCCTTGGTGGTTATTACCCTCCGAGCGCCTGCGGCGCTGCCTCCAGCCTCCCCTCTGCTCTCCGCCGGGACTCGTTACGTCTCTAACAAGCCGGCCTGCAGACGTAGGGCGCGGGCTCAGCGGAGGGTCTGCTCCGGGACCTCGCAAGCCGGCTGCTGCTGCCTCGCGCGGCGACCGACCAACCGGCAGCCCTGAAGCCGGAGGGGAAGACTAGGCGGGCGCACCGACAGGCGGGGGCCCCAGGTTTCAACAGCACAGGCCCTTGCATCCTCCTCTTTCATGAAACTGGTTGCAGATGAACGGTATTTCCTTTTTGCAGATAAAGAAACCGAGGATCAATAATCTATTAAATATTAGAGACGCCTGGGGGGCTCAGGGGTTGAGCATTTGCCTTCAGCTCGGGGCGTGATCCTGGAGACCCGGGTTCGAGTCCCACGTCGGGCTCCCTGCATGGAGCCTGCTTCTCCCTCTGCCTGTGTCTCTGCCCCTCTCTGTGTCTCTCATGAATAAATAAATAAAATCTGAAAAAATAATTTATTAAATATTTATTATTGAATATTTTCTAACAGCGTCCTCGGATGGGGTCTCAGGGGTCTGCGAGCCCCCGAAATGATCTGCAAAGACAACTCCGTCGTAGTCGTCGTGTGTGTGTTGGGAGGGAGGGGAGAAAGAGGAGCACACGACTGTCATCGAATTCTGCAAAGTTCTGTGACTGAAAAAAGGTTCAGAACCACTTCTCTTGTAAAATAACTGGCACATTAACCCCAATCGTGACGCGGAGCCCTGCCTCTTTAACGGGATCTCTCCCCTTTTTGCCTCGGTTTGCTGACCCCCGCACGAGCAGACAAAAGGGAAAGCAAGACGATTGTGGAAGAGCCACATTTGGATGAGTTTCCCTAAATCATCTCAGCTCTGGAAAGCTCAAAATCTTACTTCTACTTGTGATAGTCCTGACCCTGTTAGAGGCCCAGTAGGTCGGAGTGGAAAGAAACCCTAAAACACACCAGGGCTCGCGAACGGGAACGCTGAAGCGGAGGACGTTGATCGCAGCCACATAATAAATCAGTGTCTGGGTTAGTCCGCGTTTCTTGTCGAGAAATCAACTCCAATCTCAGCCGAGAACCTCTTGCCAAAATTTCTTAACAAATGACAATTCAGCATGACTCATTTTTTTTTTTTGACATCATGCAAATGAGGGTAAAAGACTGAGTGGCTTTCTGTCCGGAGATCAGGAAATGAAGTCTGTCTGGGGCCACACGTTCCCTTGGGACACGTGGTCGTGTCAGAAATGGGTTCTGGAAGAAGCAGGCCTTTGTCCGCTCCTGCTCCGTGAGCGAGCTCCTCCTCTTGGCCGAGGCTGGAGGGGTGGCCCCCACCCACGCTCCCAGGGAGCCTCACACCCAAGGCAGCCTCGTTAGGACGCCCACCAGGTTCTGCTTTCTCTAGAGCTGCCCTCCGAGGCCCCTTTGCTCCCAGGCCGTGTTGTGAGCCAAGCAGCTGCTGTCACATGCGGCAGAGCCGTGGGCACCGGGCCTCGTGGTGCCCAGGAAGCCCCCGGCGAACACGCTTGGGGTGAGCGGGATCTTATTTCAAATCACCTTGTTGCCTGGCAGGTGGACTTCTTCGGGCCCGAGGGACGCTGGGCCCCGTGGCTTCCCCGAGGGGCAGAGCCCGGCGTCGCCCTCACCGAGGAGGGTCAGTGGCACAAGCTGTGGGGCCCGGGTTCCTCCAAGGGAACAGAACAGCGTTGCTCAGAGCGGCTGCACGGCTGCATGGGGCGGCTCGTAAACAGGATGTGACTTCCTAGGGAGCAGAGAGCCTGGAGGATTCCTTTAGGTATTATTCACTCACTAGCAGACGACGGAGGAAGCGCGGCCCCACCGGTCAGCGGCTGCCCGGGCAGGAGCCCCAGGTCTGGGGGCTCGTGGTTGGGTCGGGCGGCTCCCGCCTCCCCGCCTGCCTGGGGTCCTTCATCCCCGCGCGTCGTCCCCGAGCTCCACTCCCGCGGTCGTGCCCTGACTTCATTCGGGGCCCCTCAGGTCAAAATTTCTTTTTTTTTTTCAGATTTTATTTATTTATTCATGAGAGACAGAGAGAGAGGCAGAGACGCAGGCAGAGGGAGAAGCAGGCTCCATGCAGGGACCCGATGCAGGACTCGATCCCGGGACCCGGGGTCACCGCCTGGGCCCAAGGCGATGCTCCACCACGGAGCCCCCAGGCGCCGCGAGTCAAGGTTTCAAGAACCAAAGACTGCGGCTCCTGAGCTCAGCCAAGTACCGTCTGAGGCACTTCCCCTTTGAAGCACACTGGGTGTGGGGGGACGGGGTCCGGCGGTGCCCCAAGGCCTGGGCACTCCCCCCCGCCGGCCTTACATCCTCTGTGCACAGGCCAGGCCAGCCCGGGGCTCCTGCTGCCACTGGACCCAGCAAGCTGTGCAGGGCCGCGGGCTCGGGGCGCGCCTTGTGGGTGCAGACCTCATCACCCACCCCTGCAGCTGGCCCGGAGCCAGAGGGGGTGGTGACCCGGGAGCCGCAGGCACAGGCCCGCCCGGGCCTCAGCAGAGCCCAGAGGGTAACCAGGCCGCACACGTACCCCGGGCAGGGGTGGGGGTGGCGGCCAGGAGCAGCCCTGGACTTATGGAAGATGAGGGCTTCCTGGGCCCAGGAGGAGGCTCGGCTACTCATGGTGCGGGTGTGCTCCCGCCACAGTGCGCGGGGTCTGCCCCCAGCCCCAGCCCCAGCTCCAGGCCCAGGCCCAGCCCCAGTGCACCCCAGGCCCAGGCCCAGCCCCAACCCCAGGCCCAGCCCCAATGCACCCCAGGCCCAATCCCTGCCCCAACCCCAGGCCCAGCCCCAACCCCAACCCCAGCCCTAGCCACAGCCCCAGCCCCAGGCCCAGGCCCAGCCCCAATGCACCCCAGGCCCAGGCCCAGCCCCAACCCCAGGCCCAGCCCCAACCCCAACCCCAGCCCTAGCCACAACCCCAGCCCCAGGCCCAGGCCCAGCCCCAATGCACCCCAGCCCCAGCCCCAGGCCCAACCCCAGCCCCAACCCCAACCCCAGCCCCAGGCCCAATGCCCCAACCCCAGCCCCAGCCCCAGCTCCAGGCCCAGGCCCAGCCCCAGTGCACCCCAGCCCCAGCCCCAGCCCCAGCCCCCAAGCTCGGCCAAGGGGCCCATGGGCTTCACCCGCTGCGTTCACGTTCACGGAAGAGGCAGCATCCGCGGCAGGCGGGGGCGGGGGGGCACCCGTGCTCCTTTCCCACACTGATTAGGATCAGCCCAGGCTTTGGAAGCTGCAGTTAAGGATCTCCGCCAGCCTAGAGTCTCCCCCTGCCTGCCCCGCCCGCCCGCCGGCTGCTGGGCTGCTGGTCCACCTGGGAGCTGAGGTCAGGGCTGCGGCAGGTGGGGAGAGAAGGGGAGGGGAGGGGTGATGGGGGGGGCAGGGGTGACTGAGGCAGGGGGTGGGGTGACGGGGGAGTTGGGGGAGGGTCCATGGGGCAGGGGAGGGGTACTGAGGTGGGAGGGGTGGGGGAAGGGCAGGGGAGGTACCTGGGGGTGGGGAGGGCCCGTGGGGGAGGGGCTGCCTGAGGCGGGGAGGGGCGGGGCGCGGAGAGCAGGTCAGAGGAGTGGAGGGTGGGCAGGGCTGTCGCCCCACCTGGGCCGCTGCACCTTGGCCCCATCGTGTCGCGGGTGCTGCTTTGCCTTGCGCTCGGCCTGGACTCATTTTGTTTCTTCCCGCTTTCGAGCCCCGGGAGGGGAGCGTCCTGTGCCCGTCCGAGGAGGAGGGAGGTGCCCTGGCTGTGGCCCCGGACGGTGGCCGACCAGCGGTCAACAGGCCCCGGGCACCCAGTGGCGGGGCCAGGACCTGAACCCCGAGCCGGCCCCGGCGGAGCCTGCAGGTCCCTGACCTGGGACAGAGGGCGAGGCTGCGCGGCCAGGACCGACCCGCTGGCTCCGGGCGGGATGCTCCCAGCGAGGGAGCGGGAAGCCTGGTGCCGACCCCGCGGCCGCCGGTGCCCGGAGGGCGGCCCCACGCAGAGGGCTCCCGGGGCCCAGCCCCCTGCCCCTTCCGAGGCCTGTTGTCCCCCGGCCGGCAGGACCCTGGCGCCATGAGCTGCGGTCGCCTGCCCGGGCCACAGCCGAGACCCGGGGCTGTGCCTGCAGCTGCAGAGAGCGATGCCATCGTCCCCACCGCTTTGGCGACCGGCCCTTTGTCTCCGGCCCACGGCGGTCCTGCCTCCGGCCCTCGCACTTGCCTGTTGGCAGCAAAGCGCCCGGCTCTGGCTCGTCGGCCTCCACGACTACACTGCGGACGCCCGGGGCCCGTCTGTCCTCTCCCTCCTTCACCCACTTCCGCCCCAGGCCTGTTAGGGTCCCACATGTGGTCCCCAAGCGGGAGGACGTGGGAAGCGCCGGCCTCGTGGATGCCTCACTGACCCCTCGATGGAGCTCCCCAGGAAGCGCACTAAGCCTGGGGACGCCCGTGTCCCCACCGCAGAAGGGCTGGGCCACCCTCTGCCAAGGCAGAGTCATGGCCTGACCCCAAGTCCCCTAAAATCCGTCCGGGGTGGGGGCAGGACTAACCCGACCGGGTGGAGCCGCGAGTCCGGCCGCCGGGTTACAGGGAGGCCGGGTCCCGGCCTTCCCGCCCAGTGGCAGCCGTGATCCAGTCTCTTCACCCAGAGACGCCGCGTATCATACGCATCTTTATGTAGTTTTAAAAGATTTTATTTATCTATTCATGAGACACAGAGAGAGAGAGGGAGGCAGAGACACAGGCAGAGGGAGAAGCAGGCTCCATGCACCGGGGGCCCGACATGGGACTAGATCCCAGGTCCCCGGGGTCACGCCCTGGGCTGAAGGCAGGCGCTAAACCGCTGAGCCACCCGGGCTGCCCTATTTTTATATTTTTTTACGATGAACTAATGAGGTGGTTGTGAGCATCCTCGGTGCCTCTGCGGGTCCTGGTGATGTGGTGATGGCTGCGGGGTGACCTGGAAAGGAGATTTAGGGTTCACTGACCCTGAGAACTGGGGAACGAGTCGTGCGCGTTAGGGTGGCGCCTGGCGATAACGGTGGAGTGGTGAAGTCGGGATGTCCCAAGCACTACCTGGAAGAAGACAGGTGTGGCTCAAGGGTAGCGGGAAAGGGGCCCAAGGGGACACAGGTGGGCGCGGATTTGAGATGGATGGGGTGTGCTCGGCCGTCTTAGCAGGGCCCACTGCGCGGCCAGGGACACTGGTGGAGAGCAGCGGGGTGCTGGCTGGTGGGCCCTGGGGAAGCATCCGGGGACGTGCTGTCACCTGTCCCCTTTGCCCTGGCAGGAGGGGCCACAGAGACGGGTAAAGTAGCCTGGAGCAGAGGAAGGAGGACCGGACACGGACGCGCTCACATGGTGATGTAAGGTGACCGAGGCACAGGGTGTCGTCTAAGAAAGAAAAGGACAAAAGGAGACTTGATTATTTAAGTGTGCTGGGTGCCCCCGGGTCGCCCGGAGAGGAGAGACGGGTCCTTGAGGCCCCGAGCCCTGCGGCCGCCCGCAGCCAAGGCCTCGCCGGCGCCTGTCCGGCCTCTGGCTGTCCCAGGAGCCGCCCCGGTGGCAGGTGCAGCCCCAGCTCTGGGGAATGGGGAGGGGTGCCTGGGCCTGCCTCCCGCGTCCTCCGTCCGCTGCCCTCGGGGAGGCGCCCACGGGTCCCGCGCACGCGGCCAGCAGGCACCCAGACTGAGGGCCTCTTCCCTCCTGGGTCGGCCCGGGCCTCGGGTCACGCCTCCCACGGAGCAAGCCGGGCAAGCCCAGACTCCTCCGGGCTGCAGCTCGGGTGCACACGGGACCTCGATGCCTCGGTGTCCCCTGGCAGGAGCTCGGGCTCCGGTGACCCGTCCGGTAAGGAAGGCCAGCAGGAGGTTGCAGCTCCGAGGAAAGATTTCAGTGAAAAACAAGGATTTCTCGTATTGGGACGAAAATGAGCAAAGTTCTTTGAATCTCCCCAGGGAAGAGCCCGCTGTCTTTCTGGAACAGTCCAGGAAAAGGCATCCTGCTTCCTTCCAAGCCGACTCCTTGGTATTCCGGAGGCCGACGGACGCGTCCTCCCACCTATAAAATCGAGCGGCGGCGGCGGCCTCGTCCCTGATTCAGGGGATGTGATTTTTTCTGCGTAAAAAAAAAATTTCCCTGCATTTTTTCTCGACTCTTAAACCTTTAGCACCTGCAGGCAACAGAACTAATGAAGTTGTAAACATGTGAAGGGGGGGGGGAGCTTGGAAACCACCGGCCTTGCTGAGTTTGTTGCCTTCGTTTTGAGGAGCACGTGTGCTCGTGGTCTACACCGCCTGCCCTCAGTGGAGCCGTATTTTCTGCTATTAAACTGGCTCCCCGGGGATCCCTGGGTGGCGCAGCGGTTTGGCGCCTGCCTTTGGCCCAGGGCGCGATCCTGGAGACCCGGGATCGAATCCCACGTCGGGCTCCCGGTGCATGGAGCCTGCTTCTCCCTCTCTGCCTGTGTCTCTGCCTCTCTCTCTCTCTCTCTGTGTGACTATCATAAATAAATAAAAATTTAAAAAAATTATTAAAAAAAAAATAATAAAAAAAAAAATAAACTGGCTCCCCCGTCACGGATGCAATGAAGCAGGCCATTATTCCAGGGTGTTCTGGGAACGGCCTCGGGTCTCAGGAGCCCCCCCCCCGCCCCCCGCCCGGCTCCCAGAGCAGCCCGGCCTCGGCGCGGCGAGTGGCCGTGTCCTGGTCCCGCTGCCCGGACAGGCTGCAGATAACCCCGCCGCCGGGGCATCGGCACAGGCTGAATTTATTCTCCGGGGTGACTTGGGGTTCCGCGTCCCTGCAGGGCCTGGGGGGGGTGCCAAGGCATACAGCACCGCCCGGATGCTCCCATCACGCGTGCCGTCGCAAGGCCCCACGGCGAAAAGCCCCGCGCTGGCCGGGCTCAGGGAGTCCGCGGACGTGCCGTGCAGAATGGGCTGCTTGATTTTATGATGCGGCCGCGGGTTACACGCGAGACTAATAAAGGAACTTCATAAAGTGGGCTTGGAGCGGTGGGGCCGCGCCCGTGCCAGACGGCGCGCTGCTCGGGCGGCTTACGGGGGGCGCGGCGGCCCCGGCCCTCCTGGTTCTCGGCTCTTCAGGCCCTTCTGTACCGGGGCCTTTTTTTTTTTTTAAAGATTTATTTATTTATTCATGATTGACATAGAGAGAGAGGCAGAGACACAGGAGGAGGGAGGAGCAGGCTCCATGCCGGGAGCCCGACGTGGGACTCCCGGGACTCCAGGATTGCGCCCTGGGCCAAAGGCAGGCGCTAAACTGCTGAACCACCCAGGGATTCCCTTTTTTGTTTTTTTTTTTTTTAAAGGTTTTATTTATTGCTCCATGAGACACACAGAGAGAGAGGCAGAGACCCAGGCGGAGGGAGAAGCAGGCTCCCTGCAGGGAGGCCCGATGCGAGACTCGAACCCAGGCCCCCGGGGTCACAACCTGGGCCGGAGGCAGATGCTCGCCCGTCGGAGCCCGCAGGAGCCCCCGAGGGAGGCTTCCTTGAGACACACCCAGCTGCCCCCTTGCATCAGGTTTGACAGCCTTAAAGGAGGGTTTTAAGCACAGGAATGACTTTCAGGGTCGAAGAGTATTTTGGGAAGAAAAAGACAAACGTTCACAATGTTTCCCCAGAGGGAACCGCATGTGCCATAGAGTCTGAATGAGAAGGAGACGCGGAGGCAGCGCCAACCCCACGGAGACCGCGAGCCTCCCGCATGGACCAACAGGCGCCGAAACCTTCCCACGAGTGAGTCTGGCCCCCTTTGTTGGGCTCAGACCTTTTTGCGCATCTCAGACAATTGGGTAAGAACCGAAGGCAGTCAAAATTATTCCCAAATTCATCGTCTACAGAAAACAATTCACGTGCAAACCTTTTTTTTTTCCTGGGCGTGTCTTGTAGATCTACGGATGCGAAAGATGCACACGTGGATGTCGTGCTCTACCTTTTTCGCCCGGTGATCTTCCCAGTGGTCACAATGTTAAAGAAAATCCGATTATTCAAAAAATATGTGATTATTATTGCCCAGAAGGTTGAAGGACTTCCCCCAAAGGAACCAGTGGAGGACGAAGAGTCTAAAGGTCCTCCAAGCAGGTCCCAGGACGGAAGGCCGCGTGCCGCAGCCCGTCCAGGTACAGTTCTGGAAGGGCAGGTGTGAGAGCGCCCCGTCCCCTCTTCAGCGGAGGGAGGCAAGCAGGAGTCATAGGGCGAAGGAGGGCTGGGGTCGCACATCGCACTTGTGATAACGGGACCGGGAAGGGAGCCGGCCCGAGTGCGCGATGAAAATGCTCTAGAAAGAGCCTGAGCGGCCAAGTAGCCGAGACCGAGTGGGTGAGGACGGGGGAGCCGGGGGGAGCCTGGATCCCTGAGGCTGTCCCCACGGCAAGGAGCGCAGCCCCTGGATCCCGGAAGGGGCCGCACTTCAGCGCAGTCACCTGCAGGCACCTGCTGCCGCCGCACCCCTCGGCCGGGGGCGCCCCGAAGCGCTTGGCCACCAGCCCTCGGCGAGGACCTGGGAGCTCTGCTCCGTGGCTCCTGGCATAGTCGCGGCCAGTGTGGACCCACCGTGACTGTCGCTGCGCACGAGGCGGGCGGGGGATGCAGGTGGCCGGTCCCCAGCACTCCGTGTGCACCGAGGACATCGGGGCGCATGGGGCAGGGCCAGGGCAGGCCAGGTGCGGCTTCGGGGGTCCTCCTTGGCCCTGGTGCCTGGACACAGGCAGTTTTCCCTCCTTTGGACTCATTTTCTCCTTTTGGGGTCACCTCTCTGGCCGCCCCCGCCCCCTCTTTCACCCGGGGAACTGGTATCCTTCACAAGCAGCATCCGGGGGACTCTCGGGCCCTCACCCTCCCTGAAGCCCGTGGCCGTGCTGAGGGTGCAGGTGAGAGGCCTGGAGGGGCTGGAGAACTTTCCGTGGTCGGGCCGCGTTAGCTCTGCAGGACACCCGGGGTCCGCTGCGACCAGGGACGTGGCCAGGGTGCAGCGGGAGCCCCGCTGTGTGGATGCGGCCGACCCAGGGGTCACGGCCACCTCGGCGGGTGGGGGAGGACCCAGTCGGCCCCAGGGAGGTCCCGTGGCCCCGGTGCCTTTGTGAAAGCAGCCTTCCCGGGGATGCTTTTTTAACTTCTCTTTCTCCAGGGTTCAATAGACTCAGGAAAAGAGAACCTTGGGATTTTTCTTTTCTTTTTTTTTTTTTAAACCCACAAAAACCCCTCAAGACCCAAAAATCCAATTCTACTAACAAACCCTTTTATTTATTGGGCTCCTGTTAATTCCGGATTTGGAAAAATAGACCTGGAAGGGAGGCGGGCACTCACCACTTCATTATCTTTGAAGAAAGGTCCAGTAAATAGATTAACAGAGTAAACCAGATTAGGGAGGCAGGGCCCGGATTCGGCCAAGAAGCAAAGTCTCCTTCAGCTGTCCGGCAGCTGGATTGCTTGCACGTTACTACGAAATGGGCAAGTTTTCTGTTTCTGAAAATGGATAATGTGGGGCCTTTGGGGGTGGGGGGGCGGCAGTTGGACACGAGATGTTGGCGTAGATCGGGTGTCCTCCTCGCGTGACCTCCTGGTGCCTGCAGCGCTGATGCTCGGGGCGGCCTGGAGCCGCGGGGGGACGCGGGCGGCGGTGGAAGGCTGGGCCGGGGCAAGTGGTGGGGGGGAGCATCAGCCCCTAATAAGGGGAAGGAAACAGGTGATCCAGTACCTACTGCACCCCTACCTTGCTTCCCCGCGGCTCCCTTTATTACACTTTCCAGAGGTTGCATTTTTTTGCCAGTTGAAGGTCTGTGGCAACCCGCGTGGGGCTGGTCCTTTTTCCAACAGGATCTGCTCACGTCATGTCTCTGTGCACAGCTGGGTCATTGTCACCACGTCTTAAACTTTCTCGTTACTGTTATAGTTGGCGCTGGTTCTCCGTGATTGGGATCATGAAAACGTGCTTGAAAGCTCCAGTAATTGCATTTTTTAGCAATACAGTATCTTTGAGTCAAGGCATGCATATTATGTTTTATTTTTATTTTTATTTTTTATTTTAATGGTTTTTTTAAAAGATTTTATTTTATTTATTTATTCATGAGAGACACACAGAGAGAGGCAGAGACACAGGCAGAGGGAGAAGCAGGCTCCATGCAGGGAGCCCGACGTGGGACTTGATCCCAGGACTCCAGGATCACGCACTGAGCAGAAGGCAGATGCCCAACCGCTGACCCCCAGGCGTCCCACATATTATGTTTTTTATGAATGATGCTGTCGCACACTTCACAGATTGCAGGGTAGTGCAAACACGACTTTTACGCGCGTTGGGAGGCCGAAAACAGGAAACCAAACCTCACTTGAGTGGCTTCACCATGGTGTTTATCACCGTGCGTCTCCGAGGCGGGCGCGACCGGAGGGCTTCGTGCGGGTCACAGCCCTGTGTTGGCGATGGATTGTCCTTGGTTCATTTTTCCCAGCTGGTTCCCGCCCGTGTGCTGTGCCCCTGCAGGGACGGGGGCTTGACAACGCAGGCATCCATCCCACCCACCGGGCACTGCAGTGGGCGTGCTCCTGCGGGAGCTCTGCTGCGACCCGGCGGGCTCCGGGCGCACCAGCGTCGAGTCAGACGTGCCCAGTCTGCAGAGTTTGCAAATAAAGTACGAATCTGCGTGTGGTTGTACCACCCGGAGGCACCTGCTGTTCACATCACGGCGCGTTTCGTTTTCACCTTCCTTTATCTGTGTTTGCACCAACCTAATTTGGGACATTCCGTGTGCGAAGCTCTATACTCCACAGTCTCCGATGCCATGAAACGTTTCGAGAATATGATTTAACTGCACAATGTTCCACCCCCTATTGATAAAGCATCGCTTATTTATCAGTTTCCTTATTAGAGATGTTGGCTACGATTCTTCAAGACCACGGACGTTATTATAAAGAGAACTTTTAGGCACATGTCTACACACCTGCCTGTCTGGGGATATGGCCCTTTAATGTACTTGGGGGATTTAAAGACTTGGGAAGCTGTTGATCGTACTACCAAGTTTTTAAAAAGTATTTTATTTATTCATTCATGAGCAACAGAAGACAGAGAGAGGCAGAGACACAGGTCGAGGGAGAAGCAGGCTCCATGCAGGGAGCCCGACGCGGGGTCTCCAGGATCACACCCCAGGCCGAAAGCGGTGCTAAACCACGAGCCACCGGGCTGCCCTATACTACCGAATTTATTGTCGGAAGGTTGATCGTCTCTCTTCCCATCAGCAGAGAGGAATGCCTGATTTCTCACCCTACACTGACCGTAAGTATTGTTTTCGATATTTTACAAATTCTATTTAGAGGATGTGAGTTTCAGTTTTACTTTTACATATGTCTTTGAGCATTGGTGGACTTAGGGTATTTTTCTAGCATTTATTTATTTATTTATTTTTATTTTATTTATTTTTATTTATTTATTCATTTATATATTTTTATTTTTATTCATTTTTATTTATTTATTTATTTATATTCGTTTTTATTTATTTATATTTTTTATTTTTATTTATTTATTTTTTATTTTAATTTTATTTATTTATATTTACTTATTTATTTTATTTATTTATTTTTGTTTATTTATTTTTATTTTACTCATTTTTATTTATTTATTTATTTTATATTTTATTTTTATTTATTTATTTATTTTTATTTATTTTTATTTATTTTTATTTTATTTATTTATTTATTTATTTACTTACTTATTTAAGGGAGCGAGCACATGCAGGGGGAGGAGCACAGGGAGAGGGAGACTCCCCGCTGAGCGTGGAGCCCCACGGAAGACTCGATCCCAGGACCCCGAGATCATGACCTGAGCCGAAGGCAGACACTTAACCCACTAGGCGCCCCTGAACTTAGTTTTATGTATTTATTAGCAGCTTAACTTCTTCTCTGGATTATCTGTTTATGATTTTGACCTTTAGAGAAACCCGAAGCCTTCGTATTTTTCCTGTTGCTGTGCCATAGATTCATTATTGAGGGTTTTAAAAACCCTTTAAAAATCAACTGCATTGGGATGCCTGGGTGGCTCAGCGGTTTGGCACCTGCCTTTGGCCCAGGGTGTGATCCTGGAGTCCTAGGATCGAGTCCCCCATCGGGCTCCCTGCGTGGAGCCTGCTTCATCCTCTGCCTGTGTCTCACCCTCTCTCTCTGTATCTCTCATGAATAAATAAGTAAAATCTTAAAAAAAAAATCAACTGCTTTTTTTTTTTTATGTCACACCCTCTACTGCTGCCTTCGGAGAAAGACCAGTCCCAGATGTAAAGGGGCAGTTCCCTCAAACACGACCTTGGTTATTTTGAGTTATTGCGTTGTTTTTATTTTGTGTAAAGAATGCACAAGAAAATGTGAGCCTAGGTTTCCCTCAGCACACTTGCTTCCCATTAAGGGGATCTTTTGTGCTGAAACAGACTTGCAGACCCACCAGAGCCGACCGGGCTGCTGGCAGTAAGATGCGCAGGGCCTGGCGTCCGCGAGGAAGGACGGGGCCCCTGTGGCACATTGCAGGAGGTCAGACCATACGCCTCACGCGGTGCGGAGCGGGGTTATTCCCATAACTGCTCTCCCCATCGTGACTGCAAACGTCTACCTGGAGGCCGGGCCGCGGACAAGACGGAGGAGAGCTCTCTGGTTTGGTGCGGTAGATCCTCTACGACCGTGGCTTTCAGACTTTTTGTTTTTTTGGATCATGATACTCGGCGAGGGGACCTTTTGTTTCATAGGCCGGTGACACATGCGTGTTGGGAACCGAAGCAACATTTCACGATGCAATACTTACTGTGCAAGATACGCTCTGATATCTGCCGTCTCCTCTTTTATTTCATTGAAGCAAAAGTGCTGACGCTTCTCGCCAAATTGATCCCTCAATCCATTAGAGGGTCGTGACTTATCGAGTGAAAAGTCCCCGTGGGGAGCTGCCCAGAACAGCACGTCCGTGGAGGCCGTCGTGAGGGTCCCCGTAGTCGCCGGCCACAGCGTAAAGTGGTACGTAGGATTTTTTTTTTTCCAGGATGAGATTAAAAATAGGTGTTTTAATCCTGGTTGACCTCTGTCCTTAGCGGCTGCACGTCACTGTCCCCCACCCTCACCCCCCGTAGTGGATTTGGGAGCATCCAGAATGTGGCTCCATAAGGCCAGGCCTGGAATCCCATAACCAATGTCTCCTGGACCATCTGAGCTGGGCCGAGCTAAGCCTGGGACAGGGCGTCATCCTTCAGCAGCTTCCCAGGACCCCTTGGCTGTGCACACAAAGAGGACCCGGCTTTTCTTGTTTGGGCCTTTGCTCCTTCCTATTTGATTGAATTTGAAGAGGAACTGTTTGCCTTTGGCTGCACATCCTGAATCATAATCAGGATGCTGCTGGCACAGAAAACCTGCTCCCACCCTTCGCCTGAAATAACCGAACAGGGGAAGTTAGAGTCCCTCCCGTCTCCAACCTTAAAGAAAGAGGCTCGTAATTCGTGGTGTGCTGGCGATACATCAAAAGTCAATCCAGTCACTTACAGGAAAATCGAGGAGGGCAGAACAATGAATATGGAGTGAGATTCAAACACCTCATTAAAGGGACAAACTGTCCCGCTGACCCCAGAATAGAGATCCTTAGTCCAGGGGCCTCCAAGATGCTTCCCCGCCCGTGGGGTAAGACGGGGGCGGGGGGGGGCAGAGGCCACGCCCTCTGTTCTTTTCCGTTCTTTGGCAGATACGCGTTTTATTTATTTATTTATTTATTTATTTATTTATTTATTTATTTATTTCTAGATATGCTTTTCCTGACCTGTCCATCAGGGACGGTGCTCCTCGGGCACGTTGGTTCCCGCGTCACCACAAACTGGGTGGCGTAAAGCCACAGCGACGTCATCCCTTGCAGCTCTGGAAGCCGCGGGCTGGGAGCAGGGTGCCAGCCTCCGGCGGCCCCGGGCATCCTTGGCTTGTGGGCGCATCACTGGGTCTGCGCCTTCAGCTTTGTGTGGCCGCCCCCCTTTCCCGAGTGTATCTCCCGGAAGGATAACCGACCCTGGGTTTGGGGTCCCCCTGCCGAACGCAGACTGACCTCACCTGGAGATCCTGCATTCACTTACCTTTGGGAGGACCCATTCATTGGCCAACGAAGACGATGCACATGGATCCGGGGGGGTGGGACTGGCCATCTCTTTCGGGGCCCACCACCATCCAACCCACTTGGGGGGTACAAAGTCGGAAAGGACAGGGCTGCTGTCCTCCAGGAGCTCAGTGTAGTGCGGGAGGCAAATAACGGAAGGACAAGGGGAAAAGAGCAGGTGCAGACAAGCTGTGCTGCAAGGGCCGGGGCATCTGAGCAGGGTCTGCGTGGGGCCTCGGGGTCGCGTGCTGCTTGGGCGAGGACGGCTGTGCGTTTGCTTTTTCATCTCGGGACTCTACCGTTTCCTGGCATTTGGAAATCACCGCAGAAGCCATCAGGTGGACCAGACAAGTCCAGGTTGAGTAGAGAGGGTCAACGCTGACCTGGTCGCAGTTCTTGGGTTTGGGTTCTGGGCCCCCCCAGCCTGTCAGCCGACTCGGGGTGGAGGGGGCAGGTCCCAAGGCAGAGCTGAAGCCCAAGGCCTGGCTGAGGTTCTTGGGGCTCCGCGGCTGAGACATGAGCAGCTGGACAGAGGGAGGGGGCCCTTGGCTTTGTCTGTGATGGAGAATGGAAAAGAGGTGCGCTTGGCCTGCTCCCAGGTCGGAGGGCGAGGGTGCCCCGTGTGTGCGAGGTGCCCCGGGCCCTGGCGGCTGCCCAGCCGAGCCCCCCTTTGCTGTAAGGACACGGGCCGGGTGTGTCTCTGCACCTGTGTGCTGGGCCGGGGGGAGGGGCACCTGAGCGTCCTCACCGCGGATCTGCCAGCGACGCAGCGCAGGGGGGTGCTCACTTCCGTTTCCCGGACCCCATTTCTACGACCTTTGTGAAGGTCACTGGCAGGTCTTTCCACCCTCCTAGGACTTGACCTTCTTCGGGACCGTTTCTCACGTCAAACAGGTTTGTAGTGATAGACACTATAAAAATAGCAATTTGGATGTAAAGTGTTTGCTGTTATGGAGAAGAAAGTCTTCTTTTTTTAAAAAAGATTTATTTTATTGATTTTAGAGAAAGGGAGCGGGGGACGGGGGCAGAGGGAGGGAGAGAACCTCAGGCAGAGTCCCTGCTGAGCTCAGAGCCCAACGTGGGGCTGGATCCTGCAGGACCTGAGCCCAACCCAGAGGGAGACACCAACCCCGAGCCACCCGGGCGCCCTTTATTCTTAAGGAGCAGAGGCTGAAGTGTTTTGGGCTGATGTCTTATGTCAGACACTTCAGCGAAAGTGTAGATAAATACACCTAATATCACAAAATGGTAAGAAGTGCTCAATCTAAGAGGAAGGCATATGGGTGTTCACTGTTCTGTTTGCTCCGTTTTTCTCTGTGCTTGAAAGTAGTTGTGATTCAGAGCTTGGGAAAGATGGAGAGGAGAGAGTTTTTTGTTTTTTTCTTTTTAAGGTTTTATGTATTTATTCATGAGACACAGAGAGAGAGAGGCGGAGACCCAGGCAGAGGGAGAAGCAGGCTCCATGTGGGGAGCCCGACGCGGGACTCGATCCCGGGACCCTGGGGTCACGGCCTGGGCGGGAGGTGGACGCCCCACCGCGGAGCCCCCCAGGTGTCCTGAGAGAAGAAAATTCTTGATGTAAAGTTTCTTGACCGATGTTTCATGGATTCCAGGAGAAAGGTGGGTGGGTACCAAGGATTAGGAAGCTTCTAAATCTAGGTGTGAGCTTCTGTGCTGTGTGTGTTTCACTGTGGGGAAAGGTTCACTGTTTGTGGCTCTTTACTGCCTCTCAAATGCTCTATGACTGCTCTTCCCCAAAGTTAGACACTATTGCTTAAAACTAGAAATAGGGCAGCCCAGGTGGCTCAGCCGTTTAGCGCCTGCCTGCAGCCCAGGGCGTGACCCCGGGGTCCCGGGATCGAGTCCCACGTCGGGCTCCCCGCATGGAGCCTGCTTCTCCCTCTGCCTGTGTCTCTGCCTCCCTCTCTGGGTCTCTCATGAATAAATAAATAAAATCTTAAAAAAATAAATAAAAATAAAATTGGAGTTAAATCATAAATATGAATTCTATATGATGATCCCTTTCTATCCTTCACCTCATTTCTTGAGCTGTCTTTGCTTTACTAAAGTCCAGTTTGCACGCGAGGTGGTATCAGCTTCGGGTGCACACATAGGGACTCCGCGACCACGCACGTTATGCGCAGCTCGCCATGTGGTCACCCCGTCACCGTGTGGCATCATCGAAGAATTGTGCGCTACGTTCCCTGTGCTGTGCTTTCATCCCTGTGACTTACTTATTTTATAACTGGAAGTTTGTGCCTCTTAAATCCTTCACCTTGTCCCCCCACCCCCGACACTCCCCCTCCATTTCTCTTAATTAGTTCTTTTCCTAGCATTGTTGAATTCTTAGACGTTTTCGTAAGTTTGAAACGCGGGTTGCCGACGCGGACGAATCTGTTTTCCCTTGCCCTAATTTGAAACCGAAACAAATCTTGTGTCTTTGTAGATTATAAAAATAACATGGGCTCACTATATACTACTTATAAAATACAGGAATATGTAAAGAAGGAAATAAGGTTTCCATTAACTCACGCTCCAGAGGTAGCCACTATTAATATTTTGGTGTATTTGAGGCTTTTTGTACGTGTGCACCTATGTGCTTATGTGTGAAACAGAATTGAATAAGACTGAACGGGCGGGTTTACGTTATGCAAAAAAAAAATGTTAAATTCCTTTACGTTTTAATGTTTCCCCGATTTTTATAGAGAATTTTTCATAAAGAATGGATTTTTCCGGTCTTTGTATTAAATATGGCTGTTCAAATACACATTTTAGATTTTTAGTGAAGACCTCTTTCCCTTCCTCTCCTGAATAACTTGGTGCCCTTAGTAACAGGATTTATGTGAAGTGCCTAGAGTCGAATTTATTTTGTTCCATCGAGTTGCCTCCCTGAGATGGGTAAGAAAAAAAAATTTTAAGTCCGTTCTGCTTATTGAGGATGGAACCGGGGCACAGGTAACCCCAACCTGTTGGAGGTCAAGGAGTCGGGGCCCAGGAAGGGCACGCCAAGCGGGCGGGCGGAGAGACCGGCAGTGTGACACTCGCCCTCTTCTTGGGACTTTCGGGGGCATTTATGAGGCCGTGGCCACGTTTGGATTTGCACGGTTATTTGTTTACTTATGCTAATGATGCAAAGCCCCAGCAAGTGTCTCGCACTTCATCGGCCCAAAACAAATACTAATTCCGTCGCGTCCTGATGGACAAGAAGCTCTCGGGCCGTCTGTGCATTGAGCACATGAGCGCACGGGAGCCGGCCCGGAGGCAGACAAGCCTGGTCAGCCCCTGAGCTCAGGGAACGTGCTGGAGGGGCCTCCGGCCTCGTTTGCTCGCCTGTTCCCATCTTCCTAATGGTCCTAATGGGAACCTAATGGTTCCGGTCTTCCTGGGGAGTCGGAGGATCCCGCGAACCTACCCCTGTAAGAAGGGCTGACGTGGGCCAGGGGCTGGCGTTCGCAGGCGTGTCAGGTGCGTCCCATCTGACGTCCTGCTTGGAGCCCGCATTTGTGCGCCGGGCCCCGTCCCCATATTGCAGATGAGGATCCAGGCCCGGGGAAGTGGAATAGCGGAGCCAAGGCCACAACGGTTAGACGAGTGAGTGGGGATTTGGAGCGAGGAAGCCCAGGGCTCTCGGGCATCGGTGCACCGCCCTTCCCGCAGCATCTCGACGGCCGCCGTGTGCTGACACCCGTCCCAGGGCGGCTGGCTGGAGGGCACCGAAGACGGTCCTGTTGGGGCGGAGGAGACGCCCTTGTTTGCAGGGCAGACCTACCATCTGGGCCTGACGTGCCATTCTTTAGGGACAGAAGCTTTAACACCCACGTTTGAATAACCTCTCGGAAGAAGGGCTGATCTGGAGCCGATTTCCGCTGCTCCCTGTTCCCATCAGCTGCGGGGTTGGGTGGCTGCCAGCCCGATGACTCTTCCCCCAGATGCAAGAGGGCGAAGCACGAGGGTGTTACCAGGAACCGAGACCTGGATGGGCTTGCAGGGCTGGGCGCCCGGCCGAGTCACACCCAGACGGTGGGCGCTTGCCAGCTTCAGGGCGAAGCCCTTGCCCCCGAGAGGCTGGGCAGGGCGGGCGGCTCTTTGCTTGCTGACTCTCTCGTCTCCGGGGCAACAGGCTGGAGCAGACTGGTCACCCGTGGGAATGCGCCTCCTGAGTCAGCGGGGCCTGCATGGCCCCGGGGCGCGGCCAGGGTCTCCTGGGGGGCCCCTCGCAGGCGCCTTTGATCACGGAGGACGCCGCTGCGCCATCAGGGGCTGAGGGCTGGAGCTGCAGGCCGGAGGCGGCTTGTTCTGAGCCACATTAGGTCCCTGCAAAGTGTCAACTTTTAGGACTTTCCGTTGGGCTGCGGCTGTTGGTATAAAGCGTTTCGGGTACGGACGTTCCAGACCGTTAGTCAATCTACGCGTGACCATCGGACAGAGGCCGGAGACGCCGGTTCCAGAATCCACTCCGATTTGCTGCATAGATTGGGACGATCACTTTCTCCCTTCCAGGCCTCGGTTGCCTTGTCTGGAAAATGAAAATCACTCGGCCCTACCTGTACCACCGGGTTGTGCTGAGACCCACGTGACACGGTGACGTCAAAATGGTCACTAAACGGCAGGGAGCCGGTTGGCCTGCAGCTGGGCCTTAGCAGCCCGGCTCCTCCTGGTTGTTCTCCTGCTCGGGGGTGTCTGACCAGCCCAGCCTCGGGGGCGGGTACGATTTTACTGAGAGAAATGGCTGGATTTCTAATCTCCGACACAAGGGAGGCACGCCCTGGGGAGCCCGCGCTGCGGGCCGTGCCATCCCGCCACCGCTGCCCCGTCCGGGGGCCTCACCCCATCTCCACCCTTGGTGGATTAGGCTCTCATTTCATCGGGGGCGGGGAGGGGGGTGAGGGCTTCCCTACCCAGAGCCTCCCAGTCTTCCATGGTGCAGTTAGTGAGCTCTTCCTCGCTGGGGGCTCCCGTTCGCAAGGGGCGCCGCCCGGTGCAGGGCTCCTTGGGACGGTGAAGAGTTGCACCTATGGGAACGGAAGAGGAGCCGGAGGGCCCGGGAGGTTAAAGCCCCCGACGGTGAGGACCAGAGTACAGGGAGGAGGAAAGAGAGTGGATGACACCCACCCAGTGGCGCCTGTGCTGGACCCAGTCTCCTTCCCAAGGATTTTTGGCAGGAACAAAGCAAACTTACGGCCGACTTACGGGGGTGGCCTGCATTCCCGTTCCTTGTGCGTCGGCGTGTAGCCGCTGTTGCACCAGCTCAGGCTCCGGATGGCTGCACAAGGGAAGACAGCCACGAGGCCCAGTGCCCAGGAGCTCTGCACTCAGGTCCAAGCAGGGCAGGGCCCCAGGACATTGGCGGGGAGAGTGAACATAAAGGGATGTGTCGCTGGAGCATGAGGCTGGTCTTGAGGACCTGACGTAGGGGAAGGGAGCCAAGTCCGGAACGTCCCCAGCTTTCCCTCCCTTCCCCTATACTCTCCAGGGGAAGGCTTCGGCTCAGTATAGGAAAGAACTTTGTGTAAATCGAGACACCTGGAAGTGGCGAAGAAGCAGACACTGGCCAGTCGCAGGAAGGAGCCCGTGGCGGGGACGCAGACGCAGACGGGGGTTGCCTTGAATACTCTCCGCCCAGGTCCCGGAGGCCCTGACGGAGCCCAAGGACGGGCTGCGCAGAGTCACGACCCCGAGCTACCTGACGCCCACTCCGCAGTGCCCGGAGCTCCTCTGTCATGAAAATACCCTTTAGGGCTGTTGTGCTGGATCTTTCTCAACAGCAATAAGCCTTTGAGGCTGTAAAGTTCCACTTCCCTCTGGTTTTGCTGGGAGGGCAAGATGGCCCACGTCTGTCATTCTGGTTTCTGACTAGCCCCCTTTTTTTTTCATGATCCTTATTCCTTCTTTATTCTTAGTTTGTTGCTCTTGGCACAAGAATTTGTGTGGATGTGTTCATAGCAGTCACCCTCTGCCTTGAGAAGCATGTGGAATGTTTTAGGGATATTTTTATGAAGTCTTGGGCCATATTTTTTTATGGCTGGAAATTAACCAGAGAACTGCAAAAAAACACAGGCCGCTTCCTTGGCTTCAGGGCCTGAGGATGAGTCCTTCGCGCCTCCTACTCCCGTGTTCCCGTCTCTGAGCCAGGGGCGCTCCTTGGACCTGATCCTTCTTCTCTGACGGGTCGCTGGGGTTCCCTGCAGCTCTGCACTCTTCTTGCCCAGTCTCAGGCCCTCTTCTCACCTCCTAGATCTTGTAATTCTCCTTGACCCCCCTCGCTTCAGTCCTTGCCTCGTCCCCGCACCCCATATTCCTTCCGTCAGAAATCCTCGCTCCTGCAGCTGAAGTTACCTGCTCATCACGGAGTTCACACATGCTTCCTGTAAGGACGCCCGAAGGTCACGGATACCGGGTGGGGTTGGGGTGTGGGCTTCGTTTGTTCTGCGACAGTGTCAGCTGTTCGGGCTGCTATTCCTCTTGAGAGATGAGCTCCCAGGGTGGTGACCCCCGGGGAGCACCCTTCTGCTCAGCCGTGCTCATAGAGTCTGGGTCCGTTTCCACATTTTAATCACTCTGATCATTCCTTTCAGGCTCCAAAGCAATGACATGTTTCCGGTGCGTTTCATTATGAGACTTAAAATGCTAAAGCCCGAGGTAAATGGTTTGAATCTCAAACGTGATTCCGGGAGTTGTGTTTGTGGCGCTCTGACCCCGCAGTAACCGAGCCAGTGTTGGGAGAGGCACCAAGGACAGGAGAACTGGGATGACGGCTTCCTGCCACCAGGCGCCCAGGGCCGGGCACGGAGACCACCGCTGGGGTGGTAGGAACTGAATGGGGCTGTGGGGACACCGGGAGGGCCAGCGGGGATGGCCGTGGGGCTGAGACGTGGGGTCTCAGGCGCGGGGAAGTACAAGGGTCACCCTCGCCTAGGAAGACAGGAACAGCAAGAGGAGCCGCACGGGGCCGTGAGAGGAGAGCTAGGTGTGGGCCCGGGAGCAGCTGGGTGGAGGTGGAGGGCCAGGGGCTGGCAGTGACGGGCAGATGGGAGGTCGGCTCCTCTCCTCTCAGGGCTTCTCACCAGGCACCACGTGCAGGTTGGGGGTGATGACAGTGTGACCTCGCCCCCCCGTCCTTCTGTAGGGGCCCTGCCCACCAACTCCCTGTGAGATGCTCTGAAAGGTCTGCGTGAGTCTCTACATTTCTGGCCCCAAAATGAAGGGCCAACAGGACGAGTGAGGGACGGGCCACAAGTGATGCCAGCGGGAGATTTCACGATGATGCAGATGGGAGCGGCTTGAGTGTCTGTGACGCCAGCAGGATGTGGGTCGGCGCTGCCCCCCACCCCTGTGACAGGTGCCCGGCTGGCGTCCAGGCCACGGCTGACTGGACTCTGCGGTCACCCCCCACCTGCCCCAGCAGAACCCACGCTCTCTGGGGCATCCCCACAGGACACGCGTGCTGCACGTAGGGCAGGAGGGGTGGGGGGGCCTCACCATCCCTCACCACCAAACGTGGCCCTGGGTGCCACCCGTGGGCCGCCGCTGTGCTCCTGCTGCCTGCCGGCTTCCGTGAGCAGGTCCTTGTGCAACCCGTGTCGTCCTCAGGGGCTCGGGAAGCTCCTACGGACCCCCCGGCTTCCATCTCCCGGGGCGGAGTGACCTGTGGTCCAGCTTCCCTCCACATTGGGCCTCAAGGCTTAGGGCCGTGTTCACCTGACTGTTCTAGGTGGTTCTACAGACCCAAGACCTCCCGGTGGTCACAGCTGTGGGAGGAGGCAGAAGGAACTGGGCCAAGGAGCATAAACCCCGCGGCCCTCTGAGACCCCGTGTCTGCTAGTGCTCGGCGAGGGCAGGGGCGGGAAAGCCCACGGCCACCCCCGGCTGCTCCCTGCCCCGGGGCCAAGGGACCAATCCGCCCGAGTCCATTCTGACACTGCCAAGCTGTGTCCCCTAGACTTTGGGGGCCTCGTAGTTCGGGTCAGCCTCACCCCAGTTTGCCTGGAGAGGCCCCAGCTCGGACGTAGGCTTGCCCGCCCTGATCCTAACAGACTCCCCCACTTTTACCCCCGGAGGTGTCCCGGTGCGGGGACGACATCGTGGAGTCACCCTGACCGTAGCCCATGGCAGACCTCAGGGCCCAGCCCCCGGGCATGTCGGAGCCCAAGGGGGGTCACGGTCAGGCTCCTGCCCCTGCAACGTGGTCTCGCGTCCCCCGACCCACCCCGGCCCTCTGACAACCTCTGATACCTGCCAGGGGGCCCCGAGCCCCCTCTCCCCTGTGTCCAGGCCGGGACTCAGCCTGCAAGGGGGTGACAAATCCCCGCACCCCTGAGAGCGAGGACAGGCGCCCCTCCCGGACGCGGGCTCGCGTGGTCTGCGGGGCGGGCCGCTGGTTGAACCCCCGCGACTGAAACAGCCACCTGCCTGCCATCAGATGCTCTGAAGGAATTTGTGTTAGAGAACATCGAGAAACCATTCTCATTTAGGGAAAGAAAGACATAAAAGGAAAAAGGCCAAGTGGGCAAGGCCGGGAACCAAGTCGCTGATGAATTGGGGAGATTATAGGATTTATGGAGAAAAATGAAAGAATAAGAAATTTTCTTGAGTCTTTCCAAGGGGCAATTAATGGCCTATAGGATTTGATTTCAACTTTTGTTCGCTTTTTTCTTTCTCTTGGCTACTTTGTGGACAGATTTGTCTTCGAAACGTCCGATGCTTGGCTTTCCAAGGTTCTTCGGCCAGAGACTCAAAGTGAAGTGCCCACTTCTTAAAAGAAATGCTAAAAAAAAAAAAAAAAAAGAAATGGTTTCCTTTTTATTTAACAAAGTAAACGGGGAGAAGAAGCATCTTTAATATTTGCAAAAGCCTCAAAAAAATTTCACCAGCTAGAGACACAAAAGGAAATGAGTCGTCAGGCCTGGGGAACCTCTCCTCGATTATGGGACGTTTTCAGATTTAAATCCTACATACCTGAGTTTTATCTGTTTGCAGATGTCCCAAACAATAGGGTTTCCGGTTTCTTCATGGATATTTTGTTTAATGTTCTTAAAGAAGTCTGGGACAGACTCTTGACACCCTGTCTTTTTGTCCAAAAAAAAAAGTAAAAGTAAAAGTATTTTGTCTTTAACGTTTTTAAAAATCGCTCAAGTTACCAGGAACTGATATAACACTGTATGTTAATTATACTTGAATTGAAACAAGATCTAATTCAATTTAAAAAAGGATTCCAATTATAGATCTCAAAAATGAACTGCTCTTTTTTGGATAACGACGTTGGCGTCACCCCCCCAACCCCCCCCCATAGCCTTGCTTTGCCTTTTCGTGAGCGTACGCGAAAAGTGTTTTTTCTTGTAATTCTTTTGAAAGTGTAAATTCTATCTTTAATACTGTCATCTGGGCTTCTGTTGAATGTATGTGTTTATCGCAGTTTGTTTGTTTGTTTTTTAATTGGCCTAAACACCATTGTTTCTAGCTTATCTGCCTGTTGTAGAGTCTTTGTGATGATTTTCTCTGGTCAAACCAAACCAAACCTAAAATACACAACAAAACCATCCCTGTGGTTCTCAGGAGATACCTGAAGGCATTTCCTCCTGTTTTTCTGGGTTTTTTTTCTTTAAATATACCTATTTTCTTGAAATATACCTACACACATTTATATCATATATACACCTAATAGGTGCGTGTATACACGTCCGCATTTCATTTCCAACTCTGTTTCGAAGATGCCTCAACCCCATCACGTCCATCTTAACTGAAAAATGAAAGAAATACTCGCACCTGCGCAGGAAATCAGAGCTTGAGTCCACAAGCCCCACCTTGTTTCCTTGATTGTAATTTTAAGAGAGAAGGCCATTTAATTAAAAAAAAAATTCTTCTTTTCTCTCTTTTCTCCGCGGGCCCTGCCCCCACCCCTGCGATTGTCTCCTGGGCCCAGGAAGTTTATATGTCAACAGAAGCCGTAATCAGACCCCTGACCTCCCCTGGGCTTTCAACCCAGTGTTTCCACAGAGGGATTAACCCCAAATACCAACTTGCTCTCAGAGGCAAAATTGTTCCCGAGGCGGGCATCACCAAAGGGTTTTCTTCTCTGGGGCTTTCGCATTCACCCTGCAAATAAGGTCTCCTCAAAGGGAGGCTTAGAGGCCGCCGCCGGAGCAAATTGCCGGCAGGCTGAGCTCGGGGCTCGCCGGGGCCTGTGGGTCCTCCTCTGCCAGCCCGGTGGTCGGTGGTCGTTGCCTAGACCCTCGGGGCCCGGGGCTGGGGGGTGCCGCCTGGTCAACCCGAGTGTGCCTGGGCATGAGCTGCCGCCCAGGGTGGGCCTGGGCCACGGGGGACCTGCCGGGGACAGCCTGTGGGCAGAGCCCCCAGGAACGCGGGCCAGTCCTGGCGTGTGGGTTGCCTCCACGGGTGCCAGGATGTCCCCGGGGTGGGGGGGGCAGGCCGGGTGTCGGGCTGAGGCCCCCGCGGAGCCCCCAGGCCCCCGCGTGGACGGACGGCGGCTCCGGCTCATGGCCTGTCCCTCTCCCTCTCCCCGCAGCGCCTCGCCTAGACACAAAGCGTCTTTATCTTAGAGGCCCCGAAACCTCTCCCGTTATGGGGGGGCCCGAGGAAGCCGCTTAGGGCCCCTGGCAGCTGTGGAAAGTGTGATGCCGCGGGGGCACCCAGACAGAAAATTAAAAATCTAATAAAGTCCTCAGTGTGGGGGCGCTGGCATCAGGACAGCTCTGCCTCTGCAGACACCTAATAAAGAGACATTCCGGGACGCTCCCGCACGAGGGGAGCCCGCGGTCCTGGAGCACAGTGCCATGGAAACGTCACAGTCACTTGCCCCGCCTGGGGAGGGGGGGCATCCCTCTCCCCTCGGCTCCCTCGCCAGGAAGATGACAGGGTGCCTGGGACCTAAGGGAAGACAGCGGGGGAGGGAGGGGGGCGGAGGGGCCGATCCAGGAGCCCGGGTGCAAAGCTCGCCCATGTAGGCCCAATGAGCAGGGGGCCTAGGCCCGAGGGGAAGCGACGGTCACCTGGGAGTCACCTCGGGGCGCCGCGCTGGCCCTGGGAGGGCCCGTCCATGGGCTGCAGGGGAAGGGGCTGGGGGGCTGACTGTTGTCTCACAAGCCAGCTCCCCCACTGCAGGTGAGCTCGTTGGGGACCTGAGATTCTCGGGGTGTCGAGGGAGACCTTGGGTTTAAGGGACACTGTCTTCACTTCCGAGTCGGGCTGTGTGTACCTGAAGGGGAAGATGGTGAGCACTGGCTGCGGGGAGCTGGTGGCTGCCGCTGGGAGGTGGTGGCCGCAGGCTCGTCACGGGGGCAAGGCCGGCGGAGCAGCCTCCACAGGACGGGCCGAGTGGGACAAGCCAGCTGGGGTCACATAATGCCACATGATCTCACTCATCTCTGGAACCTTCAGGCGTCGAACTCCCAGTGACCAAGAGCAGACTCCTGGCTGCGGCGGGGGTGGGGGTGGGGGGGGACGAGCAGGAAAACCCAGGGAGGGAAGATGTGAACAGAAAGCGCTGGCTCGTCCGGGGCTGGGGGCTCGGGACGGCGGGGCCGCGTGGGGCCGGCGCTCCCCGGGACGGGCGGGCCTTGAGGGGTCCCGCACCGGCTCCCCGGGCCTCCTCGTGGTGCCCCCCCACGGGCGCCTCTGACCCTGGGCCTGGCCTCCGGGGGCATCGGGTGGGAAGCCACCTCTGCGGCCCTTCCCCTGCCCCTGCCCCTACCCCACGGCAGCTCCCCGGGCTTGGAAGTTGGCCTCCTGCCTCCCTGTGTCACAAACACTGTTATTCTTCTGGCTTTTCATGCAGTTGTGGCTTGGCACGGACCGAGCGGCGGCCCCGGGTGTGATGCAGGGGAGGCTGCTGGTTATGCAAGGAGATGGAATATGGGCTTTGAACTTCTTAAGTCCAGAAACTCTCTCTTGGTCTTTTCTGTTACTTGGGGATTTTTTTTTTCTTAAAAAAAAAAAAAAAAGAGAGAGAGAGAGGTTTTCTCCTATGAGAATGGCGTCACCCTTAAGAAAACCGCGGCCACCAGGGGTAGGCATGGGCTGGCTCCCGGCGGGTAAAGCTCTCTGAGGCAACCTGGGAAGTTCTGATTTATTCTGGAAGGATCCAGACTGGCGCTTCTCAAATTTCAAAGAGCCTCAGGATCCCTTGAGGGGCTTGTTAAATCCAGGTCTGATTTCATCCGGTGGGGCAGGGCCTGGGTTTCTGCATTTCCAGCGAGCTCTTGGGAGCTGCTGCCGCGACTTCTGGCCCGTGGCCCGTCCTCCAGGCCCTCCCCGGGCTCCTGCAAAAAACCCCGGGTGGCACAGGCCGGGGGTACCGCAGCTGGGCCCTCCTTAGGGGGCTCTGCGGGGCTCCGGGTCCAGCCGAAGCCCAGAATAAACCCCAAGGGCAACAGCTGACGTGGAGAGCCCTGTCCCTCGGGAAGGTCAGTGTGCCTGCTGGCTGAGAATCAGTCTCATGCAGGTTTTCCCTTTTGCCTCTTGACACTTGAGTAGTTTTTTTCCCCCCTTCTCTCTGTTTCCAGCATTAGGAGAAGAAAAATTGGACAGTGGGGTGAGGAAGAACAATGCATCCATTAGAAAGCTGCATATAGGATTGAAGGAGCCCCATCCTCTGGCTCATTGCATCATATTCCTTAGCAAGTCTAGAGCAAGAGTTTCAGCTAAATAAAGAAATGTAAATCATTTAATGCACCTTTCTTAATTGAGCTGCACACCAGGGGCACCTTCCTAATGGCATTATGGCACCAATTACCTCATTAGGAGAGAAGAGCTGCTTTTATGACAGGTTTTAGAAATTAAAACGGCCGAGGGATGTCCTTCAGCAGGACCCGTTCTGGCCTGAGCTGAGCAATGAGCGGGGCCCGGAAGGGCACACGAGGGCCTGGGGACCCAAGGCCGGAGGATGACCCCTGCCCAGTTTGACCCCAGGCCAGAGGACAAGATCTGGATTCACTCATCACGTGTTCACTGCTCACGAATGTAAACCTCAGTGGCTCCCCTGCTTTGGAGGAACTTGGGTTCTAGGGCCCCACCCTGGGATCCTGACCCAGGAGCCAAACCCCACTTGTAATAAGGTCCCTGGGCGGGAAGCTGGCAGATGCTATCTCTTTTGTAGAAATTGTAGAGCGGGTCCCAGCGACTTCACCCAAAACCCAGGTGGGTGTACGCAGTTCCCGCATCCTCTGGGGCTTTCATCCTCCCAAAGGACACGTAAGACCAGGAACACAGCCATTTCTCCTGCTCCCTCCCCACCTGTCCAGCAGGCCTTGGTCGGCAGGCCGGGGTGGTCGTGGCCCAGGGCAAACAGGGCGCGACTATTAGTCTGGATGCTTGTTTGCGTGCGACATCGGGCAGGTCACTGTGCCCTTGGGGCCATGGTTTCTTCAACTCAAAAACGGGAATGGCCAAGTGGGAATCATAAATCGCGTGGACATGTTATTGATCAAGACGCCCACGGTCTTTTGGCAGCTGAGTTGTCCTCTCTGTAAAGGGGGGATGTTGCACTCAAGGATTTGGTGAGTCTGGGTAGCAAACGGGCTGCTCTTTCTAGTAGCTTTACATGTTTTCCTTCCCTGTGGTAACAAGAACTTGAACGTCCAGATTTTTATGTAAATATTGGATTTATAGCAATGGTTTTGTGGAGCGTTCCAGTTTCCTGGGTTGATGATTAATGTGGTTTTCTCAGTGTGTTATGTCTTCCCCTTCTAGTCCTGTTAACTGCACGAAGGTGAAGGGCTGTTGCTGCTTTTCTGTCGTCGATCGACATGGGGGTGGGGGGGGAGCAGATGCAATCTGGGTTACCCCACAGGGTGGAGGAAGCACAGCTGCCGATAGATGTGTAGGGAGGCAAAATTTGGCTTCAAAATGGAGATTTCCTAATAACTGGAACCACTTCCCTGATCCAAAACCTCCGTGGGCCTTACGTTGCTACGACATCATGCACAGAATTCTCTGCTGGGTTTTCCAAGTCTCCATCATCTGGCTTCTGTGGGCTTTGCTAATCCTGCATCTTCCCCACCAGTAACCCGAATCATGGTTTTAATTGACGTTGGTGAGAGTCCCTCTCCAATCCACATTTCCAGCCAGATCCTGTTCTACGTTTCCCACAGCCTCCGAAGCACCTCCAACGGCCTATCTTACGGTTATTGCACATTCGAAATGTGCTCGTGTCCACCTGTTCAATTTTCCCTTAACCTTGCTCCTCTCCGGTCTCCCTCGTTTCTGTTTGTGGAAGCAGGATCCAGCCCTAGGAACCAAAACTCCTTGCTCTATCATCCGATCTTTTACGAGGACTCGTTGCTTTTTGAAGCATCTCAGAGTTTTAACAGTTATGAGAAATCTTTTCCAGGTCTTATAGCCCACGCCATTTCTTCTTCCTCTAAACCAGCAATGGAAACTTCTCTAGACCTTATGGCTCCGGAGTTTTGCTAAATCTCCCACGTAGAGAGTGACCTCTCTCTCTCTCATATGTCTCTGCATCTGCAGCACATATGCAGGTGGGGTTTATAGACAACGTAGACCAAGTGTAAATGTGCGTGCGTGATGCCAAAGAAGCTTGCGCGTGGCCTGCTTTCATTAAGGAATACAGCTTCTAGAATGAGCAAAGTCCTAGGCCTAAGTCCTGATCAGCTCTACGCTGAGTGCCACACACCTGAGGTGCTTCCTAACTCAGGGTCGTATTATTATTGACGCATATTACCTTTCTGAGCAAAGGCATGATCTTCGAGTTTCCTGTTACTATTGCATTTTTATCAATTTTCCTCTGGATCTCTAAGAATTCTTGTTTTATTTATTTTTGTTATGTATAACGTGGCATAAGAAGGTTCGTGACAATTACGTTTTCTTTCTGAGTTGCTCACTTTGTCAGTATTTATCTAAATTTCACTGAAGCTTTTGCCTTTAAGTTCTACTTGGATGGAAAAATTGTGATCCTGATTTCTTTTTGATGGTGTGTTTATATGAGTGATGTGTTTGCTAGCTTATCTTTCCTTCGTCTATACTTTCCTTGGTTTGCTCTAGGTGAATAGCTTGGGATAGCATATTGGTAGGTTTAGCTTTTCAAATATAGGAGTTTAAGCCATTTATATTTATTGTCATGGTTACTATGTTAGTTTTTACCTTAGGTTGCTTATGATTTTGATTTTTTAAACTACTCTGTGCTCTTTTCTTAAATTTCTTCTTCTTCTTCTTCTTTTTTTTGCTATGTTTGTTTTTTCTTTTTTATGTAATAGAGACTCTTGGGTCCTATTTTTAAATTCTATTTGAATTGCTTTGATAATTTAAAACATATGTGAGGGAAACTATACTCTTCTTATTACTGATTTTTTTAAAAAAAATGCTACCTATCAATTGTCTCCTACGTCAGGTTAAGAAACAAACACACTGTTACTTTCCTCTTCTACCCTATTTCACTCAGTTTCTTATTTTATTTATTTAATCTGGGATTCTAGATCTAGGTATGGCTTTTTTTTTTCTTAGCATATTGTTTTATAAAAATTTTCAAACTACAGAAAAGTTGGAAGAATTCTAGTGAACACTCATGTGCAGCATCTTATTTCCACTATTGCTGTTCTACTTTGCTTGCTTTATAGTGTATCTATCCATTCAGCCCATCTTTTTTAAAAAAAGAAAAATACATTTGGAAGTAAATTGAAGATGTCACTGTACATCCCCCTAAATCTTCAGTGCAAATATCATTTTTTTTTTCAGTGCAAATATCATTAAGCAGAGTTTAATTGCTTGCAGTTTTTCCCCCTTTGAGGTGAAATTTATGAATAATAAAAGGCACAAAACTTAAGTGTGTATTTGTTGCATTTTTTAAATGTATTTATTCATGAAGGCCACAGAGAGAGAGGCAGAGACACAGGCAGAGGGAGAAGCAGGCTCCATGCAGAGAGCCCAACGTGGGACTCAATCCTGGGACCTGGGATCACACCCTGAGCTGAAGGCAGTGCTCAACCACTGAGCCACCCAGGGGCCCTCCTACATTTCCTGTAGACATGAATGACAACTTGGATGAGTTCAGAATTCTTGACTGGTAACTTTTATACTCAAAACCATATGTATGTCACTATGGTCATCCCATGTTAGTTATAGGACTAAGCAGGCTAGCCCCTGCTTTTTATTTTTTTTTTCTTGCCTGGATAATTGTGAAATTCTTCTGTCGTTCCTGAACTTGAATATATCTCATAGTTGAAGTCTTTGAAGTAATTTTGTGGGTACGGGATCCCTGGGTGGCGCAGTGGTTTAGCGCCTGCCTTTGGCCCAGGGCGTGATCCTGGAGACCCGGGATCGAATCCCACATCGGGCTCCCAGTGCATGGAGCCTGCTTCTCCCTTTGCCTATGTCTCTGCCTCTCTCTTTCTCTCTCACTGTGTGACTATCATAAAAAAAAAAAAAAAAAAAAAGATTAAAAAAAATTTTGTGAGTACTCAGTGAGGTCTTTTTATCTGCAAATATGCATGTTTTACTCAGTTATGGTAGAGGTTGGTTGTGGTTCCCCCAATCCATAATCTCCTTACTTATATAATTCTTGATTTTCATATGGGCACATGGCTGCTTGGAATAAAAACTAAATTTCCCAGACTCTTTTAATTTTGGTGTTGCATTTCTGTCACAGGAGGCTGATGGATCCTTATGGATAGATGAGCTCAGGAAAGTTTTCTTCTTTTATATTTTTGGTTATTTTGTTTGTTTTATTTATTCTGATTCTGTTCTGTCTCTCTCTTTCCCCAGGAACATCTCTGATCTGTGCTTTCTGTATTAGATGTTCTTTAGGTATGACAATTTTTCTCTCATTATTTCAATCCCCTTGTCTTTTTCTTCCTCATTCCATGGCAGTTCTTCAAATTTCTTTACCACCGACTTTGACTTTTTGCAGTGCCCATTCTCTTCTTTATTGCTTTAAAAAGAGTTTTTGAGGGGTGCCTGAGTGACTCAGTCAGTTAAACATCTGCTTTCTGCCCAGGTCATGAGCCCAGGGTCCTGGGATCCAGCCCGTGCCAGGCTCCCTGCTCAGTGGGGAGTCTACTTCTCCTTCTCCTGCTGCTTGCCCTCCTGCTTGTACTCTCTTGCTTTCTCTCTCTCTTAAATAAATAAAAATGTTAAGATCTTTTTATTTTTTTAAGATCTTATTTATTTATTTGAGAGAGAGAGAGCAAACAACAGAGATAGTGACAGAGAGCATGAGCAGGGAGGAGAGGGAGAAGCAGGCTCCCCGCTGAGCAGGGAGGCTGACCCCAGTCTCCATCCCAGGACCCTGGGATCATGACCTGAGCTGAAGGCAGATGTTTAACGGACTGAGCCATCCAAGTGCCTCTTCTTTATTGCTTTTAATGAAAATTTTAATTAGCTATGGTTTTTTTTTAAGTGTCTTTTATGCTGTTGTAAATTTTGCCTCCTCTGGGCCAGCACCTTTGTCATTATTGCCTCTGACCCTTAAAAATTCACAATTGCAAGGGGACCAGTCATGCACCCATGGAGGGTGGGGATCTCATAGTGTCCTTGGCATTTACTTCTTATAAGCACTGCTGTTCCTCGGGAGGTGAGATTGTGAGATGCCCCTTCACCTGGACCCACCTGGACCATGTTGGACAGGACGGCACCACACTTTTCACCACATGGAAGGCATATTGTCCTGTACTTATACTCCCTTTCCCTAAAGTTTTTTCTTCTATATTCCTCTCTGGGTTGTTTCAGTGGAAGAAGTTAAACAGTTAACTCTAATGCTTCTTCACCCAGGAATTTGTAAAAGATGTCTTTTAAAGTTTATCATATTGTGGGAGTGTATATTGTAGCCTAGACATTTGTTAAAAACAGCCCTTGGGGCGCCTGGGTGGCTCAGTCGCTTAAGGATCTGCCTTTGGCGCAGGTCATGATCCTGGGGTCTTGGGATCGAGCCCCATGTTGGGCTCCCTGCTTAGCAGAGAGTCTGCTTCTCTCTCTTCCTCTGCTGCCCCTGCTTGTGCTCTCTCTCTCTGTCTCTCTCTCATTGTCTCTCAAATAAATGCATAAAATCTTAAAAAAAAAAACCCAAACAAAAAAAAAAAAGCTCAGCCCTTGTCTTTGTGGCAGAGAGGCAGAGAGTGAAGAGCACAGGACTTAGAGTCAGTGCATGTATGCATGGGCCCAGACTCAATTACCTATACGCCATATGGTCCCGGTCATACGCTCTTCGGTTTGCTCATCTGTACAATGAGATTGGGTTGAATGAGATCAAGTATTTGAAAGCATTTTTAAGTTCTTAAAAGCTAGAAAAATGTCAGAAATGGTAGTCTTTCTTCTGGTGTTCTTTCTCTTTTTGCATCTCATAGGCTGGGCCCATGGTGGCGAAGGTATTCAGCAAGTCCTTGTTGGTCACTTATTTGGAATGAATGTCCAGAAAATGCTGACAAGGGCCTAAGGAGGCAAACAAGAGTGAGAGAATAATTGAACACAGTCTTCTGCCTGTTTTGATATTTATGTATGTACGCTTTCTTTGAGCCTCTCTTGTTTTCTGCCTAGAAAGTGCTGGATTTTAGCAACCACCTTCATACCTTCTTTCTGGTCCCTCCTTCTAACCTTCACTCGCCGTTCTCCCGACGTTCAAAATTTATTGTAAAAAGGCGTTCTTTTAAAGACTTTTTAAGATAAATGCAATTATCTACAGCTCAGTATCACTTTTAACGTTGTCCTGTGATACCTTCTGGAGGCTGCAAAATATATTTAATTTCCAAACATTCTTGGAAGTCATCCAGTAAATGCAGGCAGGGAGGGAATGGCCAGGGTACAGCGTGCTGGGGGATCGCACCATGAGTTGGCTAGTCTCATTTATTATAGGCAATCCAGCAGGTGCGTAAATAACTCCTACTGGGAGGTTTTCTGCTCAGCTTCCCAAAATGGCTCTGTTTCAACATCCAGCGGTGACGCTGTATTCTCAGAATTGGATTAGCTAAGCACTGGGCAAGGTAAAATCTACTAGAATGATCCAAAGGAAAGGTTTGCTCCTCCATCAACAGCATTCGCATGAAACGGGCTTTTGTGCATTAAAAATGGTAGGATTCATCGGCTAGTTGAAAAATACAGTTGTTTGAAGTTCTTTTAAATGTACAGATAGACACTTCGTGTTAGAGAGTTCCATCCTCTACGTGTGGTTTCTGAGTGCTCACTACGTGTACGACCCTGCGCTGGGTGCTAGAGAGGATAAAGACATGAGTGAGACCACACCTCAGCTTTGGGGGTTCACACGCTGGTTGGGAGACAGAGGCAAATACATCGTCTTATCACAGGACAGATTTGAGAAATCAGAAATGCAAGCAAAATGCTGTGGAATTAGAAAGAAAAGCTTGGAGGTGCCTCCTGGTAGGAGGGGAATTCAAAGCAGGCATCCTTGCATCCGTTTATTGCGCAATTATTGAATGCCAAGCTGGTTTTATGTACTGTACCATGAACACATAGAGGGTCAGTTTTAGTCGTTTAATCATTTACAAAGAATAAAGTTCAACAGGCAGAAAGGGGAAGGGAGGGCATCACAGAGGGCAGGAGCTGAGTTGAGGCCTTGAAGCCCTTGAGGCCTTGGCAAAGCCCAAGGAATGGGGAGGCGTCAGGCGTGGCTATGAGCCGGAGGAAGGAGATGGGGGTTGGGTGGGGGTGGGGGCTGGAGTGAAGGGGAGGCAGAAAGGTAGATCAGAGCAAAATTTTGGAGGGCTCTGAATGCCCAGTAGAGGAGCACTGAATTTTACTCTTAAATCCCATTTTCATAAATGGAGTTATTCTCAGTTCGCCAGGACTGTTCCCTTTGAGATGTGGCAGTTGGAAGTCCACTGGCTTGGAATCAGACCAATATTTGAATCTGAGCTATTGTCCTTCATCAGTCACGTAACCTTTCATCTGTGAAGACGGGGTTTGTTCGGATTAAGTGAGAAGAGACAGGGGCAGGCAGCAGGGACGTTGCCCACCTCAGTAAAGGCGACCTGCTTCTCCTTCCCTGCCTCCCTCTCCCTCTCCCTCTTCTCCTCCCCTCTTCCCACAGGAGGGCTTTGATGAAGAATACATTTCACTAACATCACTGAGTCTCCAGCTTGGTTGCTAAGTTTTTTTCTCAACTTTATCCCAGTGGTTCTCAAACCTGAGTGAGCTTCAGCATCCTCTGGAGGACTTGTTAAAACACAGGTTGTTGGGCCCTGCCCCAGAATTTCTGATTGAGCAGGTCCAGGGTGGAGCCAGACACTTTTCTTTTTTCTTTTCTTTCTTTTCTTTTCTTTTTTCTTTTCTTTTCTTTCTTTTCTTTCTTTTTTCTTTTCTTTTCTTTTCTTTCTTTCTTCTTTTCTTTTCTTTTCTTTCCTTCCTTCCTTTTTTTTTTTTTAGAGAGAGAGAGTGGTGCGCGTGCTTGTATGCATGAGCAGGGGGTGAGGGGCAGAGGGAGAGGGAGAGAACCCCAAGAAGACTGTGCTGAGCATAAAGCACAATACGGGGCTCGATCCCAACACCTGAGCCAAAACCAAGGGTTGGACGCTGAACCAGCTGAGCCAGCCAGGTGCATTCCTACCAAGTTTCCAGGTGCTGCTGACGCTGTTATACCTTGAGGAGCTCGGCTTTATCTGCTTTACCATGAGGCAGACTCTACTGGGTGCTCATCCACCTGTCCCCTTCCTCCCTGCTGAGTTGATCTGTTATCACAGAGAGACTCTTGGCTGTGTCTCTACCTCAGTGCCAGGAGATGTAGGATGACGGGGCTCCATCAGTCATGGCAACGCCAGCTCCCTTGGCCACTGACTAACCTGAAGGTGGGCCGGTGCCCCACAGCGTCCAGAGATGAGAGGATGAACGGGCTGAGAAAGACTCACAAGGAGAAGGGCGTCTGCCCGTTGCCTGTTCTTCCCGAATGTGCACACGTGGGGAAGCTCCAGGAGTCACCTTGTGACCAAGAGAAGACGAGCCCCATGAGGCAGAGAACCGGCATGGCAACGATGTCAAGACAGAAATACAGAAAGGACCTGGGTGTCCTAAGGCGTCACCGCGGTTCACGCCTCGCGCTGCCCACCGGACTCGTTCTTCTGTGGGAGAAAGACACTCTTGCTCGTTGAACGCACCACAACGATTTGTTGTTACTTGCCGCCAGACACACTCTTAACTGATACAACCTACTACCGTCCTGTGACATTGGGGGCCAAGGTGATGTCGACCCCATATGATCGAGAAGACGCCGACGCTCAGAAAAATGCAGGTCACCTCTAGCGGGAGAGCTTAGATTCCCCCTCACGCTTCCTGGTTACACGTCGGTGGCTTCCCCAGCGGCCTATAGCGCCAACCGTCCTGACTACGCCTTCCGACTAATACACGTGTTCTTCTGTTCTCCCTTCTATTAAGGAGGAAGGAACTGAGAAGCCCCTGTGTGCCCTGAGCCCTCCCTGGACCTCTGCTGTCGGCCGCCTGGCTTCTGACTGTCATCACGAATTATTCAGCCGACTCATTCAGCCCACACTTACCGAGCGGAGTTCATCCGGGTTGGCACCGACTCACGGCTTGGCGCTTCGGAGAAGGTAGAGATTATTAAGCACAGGACTCTGTCAGCGGGGTTCAGGGCGCGGAAATAAAATGTGCACAGAGAGGTGAACTATATATAACACGGCAAGCAAGTGCGACGGGAAAAGAGCAGATAGGAAAGCAAAGGGGAGACAGGACGCAGAAGGCCGTGTGCGGGGTGGCCCGTACCCTGGCTCGCTAGAGGTCTGGGGGATCTGGGCTGGACCGAGTCAGTGGCTGCAGGATAAGATATGGAGGAAACTCTTAACTCTGTGCTTGAGGGGCCAACGAACCCACCTCAGGGGGCGAGGGGCTTCTCAGGCAGGTCAAACCCCGTCCCGACGGCGTGGGCGGCCCCCAGCGCCGGATTTGTCGGGATCAACGGCTCTTGCAGCCCACGGCTCACGGGCAAGGCTTGGGTGAAGCGCTCTGCACCCTTGCTGGGACAGGGTGAGCCGTGTCCTCCCGGGGGACGGACGGAGCACCGCCGAGTTGTCAGGCGCGTCCGTGGCCCGGTGCCTGCACACGCCCCGCTCAGGGAGCTGGAGAGACGCGTTTCCACGGTGCTGCCTCTTGGGTGACAGCACAGGGGGACCCGAGGGGGCCCAGGGGCAGGGACCGCACAGCGAGAGCTCTCCAGCCCCGGCGACCGTCCCGACGACGCGCGACGTGCTCCCCGCCCGAGTTACGAGCAGCTGCGTTGAATTAAAAAACAGTCCCTCCTTTGCCGCGACCCGGCCTGCCAAATTCTCAGCTGGCGTGAGTTTTTATAGCTCCGTTATAAACCCCAAAAAGTGAGGCGTATAATGGAAACACTGACATAACTCGAACTCCTAGGAGCGGCTTGTGCCGCCCTAATTACCCTTACGTTCCCTGGCCCCGGCCTGGCGCTCCCCTCCCGCGGCCGCCCGGCCTGAGCGTCCAGCGGCCGGAGGTCTGCTGGGAATAATGGGACAGTGTCTGCTGCTGGGAAGCCCCCTGTTCCATACGTAGCGCCCCTCCCTCTCCCCTTCCTTCCCTCGTTCTCCCCCCGCACCGCCTCCCCCAGCAACGCCCTCCCCCCAAAAAAGGCAGAACAGTTCAGTTGGTTGTAAAAATTAATGAGTTCAGATACAGACTTGCCTTATTCCGGTCCAGCTGCGTAACCAGGGCGATTCCGACCAGCATCCTAGACGCTGACATCAGCTCCACACCCCGGTACAATGCTGCTCTGTTTGATCTCAGAAACACATCAGGCTCCTGGGCTTTATGCATCCTGCTTCCTCCCCACGGGGACTCATTCCTTACCCACCGGGAGAGCTCCTCCCGGCTGCTCTCCCCGGGCCGCCCGCTCCAGGCGCGGCCACCGCAGCTGACTCGGCTCCTACCAGCCGGACACTTTGATCCCGTTCTCCTGGGGCTCTGGGAGGGTCCCCACCCCTGGCGCTGACAGCCCGGGAGGACGAGGGCGGTAATGACTTCACCACTTAGCACTTGCACGGCTCCTCCCGCCCGCACGTGCATGCCCGTGCTCCGTGCTCGTGTCGCTGGGCCGGAACCACCCCGCCCAGAGGAGGGGGCGCCCCCACTTCCCGGGTGAGGGCAGGAGAGCCGGGGCGGCAAAACCAGCAATGGGTCACAAGGTCCTTGACCCCTGGGCTCATTCCTTGGACCCGGGGTGTGTAGGTCCTGGTTGGGCACCAGGCGAGGTCGGCTTAGGCCCCGTTATGAGCAGAACTGGAGGGAAGCTCTACGGACCCGCTTTCCGTTGGGCGGAAAGACGGATGCAGTGACAAGGCCACCGTGGGCTCCTCAAAAAGTATATTACGGTGCTCTTTTTTTTTTAAGAAATTTTATTTTATTTATTTATTCATGAGAGACCCGGAGAGAGAGGCAGAAACCCAGACAGAGGGAGAAACAGGTTCCCTGCAGGGAGCCCGACGGGGGACTTGATCCCGGGACCTAGGGTCACGGCCTGAGCCCCCCGTACGCCCCTACTCTGCTGTTCCTAATCCATCGCGGCCCACCCTCCTCCCTTGCCCCACAGAACGCTGCTCCCCTCAAGCTCGTCCACGAATATTTGCTTCCCTGCAGGACCAGACAGACGGTCGCTCGCGGTGGTCCCAGCAGCTCCGACTGTAAGACGGGCCGTCAGCAGGTCCCTAACGAGATCGCGGGAGAAGCTGCCAGAACCACGGGGAAGCTCTTTGGGAATGAAACAGGCGTCTGAGGCTCAGCGTAGGAGGACTCGGTCCTGGAGCTGGGAGCCGTCTAACTGGTTGGGCCGGGAAGAGGAGCCAGGGCCTGCCCTGGTCCTGGGGTCCCACTGCCGGGCTTATAGAGGAAACTACCTCTCACAGCCTAGGCTGGAGGTCAGAACCGGGGGCCAGCAGGCCCCTCCCTCGGCCTGGGGGCGCCCTCCTTGCCCCTTCCTCACCCCGTGGCCTCCTGTTCTCGGCCGCGGAGCCGAATCTCTGGGTTTGTGCACGTGTGTCCACGCACGTCCAGGCTGCACAGCCACCGTGCAAATGGCAGAGACTCCTCTCCCCATTTTACGGGAGAAGCAGTGGAAACCAGGGGAGGGGTGACGCCTGCTCTCTGCTGCCGGCCTCGTGGAAGTGGCTGTGGGGCCACCTCGGAGTCCTGCGTACGTCCTCGCTTGTCCCCACAAATGGCCTCAAAGAGGTTCACTAACCTACCGAAGCCCCAGCTGTGAGCTGGATCCTGGGCCGCGTCGATCCGGTGGGTCCGGGGACCCCGATGGGCCAGGCCTCCAGGAGCGTACGTCCTCGGTGGGCGGGCGGGCGGGTCGGGACCTGTCCCCTGTTCCTGCTGCGGCGCCGCGGACGGCCTGGCTCCCCTTCATGTTGCTTCGACTCGGGTCTGTCGGTGTCTGGCATCTTCCCGGCCGTCCTGTGCGCCCTGCGTGTGCCGCATGTTTTGCTTTTGGAACAGGTGAGCCGCGTCGGCCTCGTGGTGCTTTCGCGGCTTCGGAGGCAACGTCGTGAGTGACTGTGCAGGTTACACCCCGCCGGGTGCTGAGGGTTTCGGGGGCGGGCGGCCCTGGCTTTGCACCGTGCCGGGGACGGGAGAGCAGAGCATCTCGTGGGGACCCCCGTGGGTCCCGCCTGGAGCCGTGGGGACTGCAAGGTGAGAGCACAGCCCCGTGCAGGGCAAGGCCTGTGTGTCACTGCTCTTCACCAGCACCCGGGGGGAGGCGTCCCCTTTCTTAGACACAGTGAGTGTCCCCAGGGCACAGGCTCAGGGACGCGGGACAGGAATTGGGGGGGGGGCAGGAAAATCAGAGGCAGTAGACGGAGGGATCCACGTCTGGATGGAGCGTCCTGCAGGTGCAGCTTTGCAGACACGGAGGGAGACAGGGAGGGGCGCACAGGTGCTCCACGCAGGGCCAACGCTGGGAGCAAAGTGCAAGGGTGAGGAGCCACCGGCGGGGCTGGGGTGACGACCGGCTGGCCCCCTCGGAGGACGGGGTCTCTGCCCCCGGGGTCCCTACACCACGTGTCAGGGATCCCGCAGCAGCGTCCCCTCCGTGGTCTCCCTCCATGCCCACAGCAAACCCTGGCAGGACAGACCTGTGCATCCCACCGGACAGACAGACACGCAGAAGAGCAGGAGCCTCCAGGACGGGCTTGGCCAGGCCCCTGGGGACCAGGAGCTGGGCCAGGAGAACACGGGCTCCTCGAGGCCCAAGGGCTGCGGTCCCGACCCTCACCAGGATTGCCGCAGGCCGCCCGGCCTGACCCGGTTTTGCTCACAAACACCCGGTTTACCGCGGCTCGAGTCTCCCCCAGGACCCACCCGACCCGGCACCTCGAGCGCCGTTGGGGTTCCTTGCTCGCCGGCTTCCCCTCTCCTTCTGACTCCGAAGGCTAAGGCAGTTCGATTTTAGGAAACCGTCCCCCGCGGGACCTTTTCAACGGTTAAAATAAATAAATTAATTAGCAACACTCCCACCAAAGGGGGTTTTCACGGTGGCGCCAAGCTGTCTTCCATGTTGGGTGGATGTCCCCTCCGTGGAGCCGTAATTACTGCAGGCCCCGCTGTCCCCGCCGGCCCAGCCCAGGCGGCCGGGGCTCCCGAAGAATCCCCACCCCACGGGGGACTTCTGGTCCTCTCGGGTTTACCACCCAGCGGCACACAGAGGCCTCTCCATCAGTCACTTTCTGACAGATCCGCACAGATTAAATCCCAATCAGGGTGTCCGAGCGCCGGCAAGATGGGGCCGTCGGGAGGGGCCCACCCCGTGGGTCTGAAGACTTTGACCGAATAAACAGAGCCTGGAAGGGCTGGGGAGCTTGCAAGGGAGACCGTAAATGATCCCATCTGTGATTCTTGGCTGATTGTTCCTCGGGGGCGGGCCGGAGAGCAGGGGACCAGAAGACAGGGTCTCTCTCTCTCTCTGCTTTAAACAAAATATTGTCCCACTTCTAGCATCTTCCCGGTTTGGGGCATTTTCCAAGCGAAAGTTCATTAGGGAGACACGAAAGCACGTTTTGCTAAAATCCGTCAAAGAGAGGGGCTCCGTTTCAAAGCACAGAAGAAATACAATAGTGTTGAAGCAAAGTGCATGAAAAAGATCTTAGGGGCCCGAGAAGCAAGACAGAAACGGAGACTGGTGACCTGGGTGGTTTTTTTGGGGGGGCAAGGGGGAGGGTTTCGGAGACGGGGAGGGTTGTTTTGTTTATTATTATTATTATTATTATTATTATTTTAAGCCAAACTTTATTTGGGACAAAATAAGTGAGTCTTAGGAAAATTCGTATCTCCTGGACTGTGTCTTTGCGCAGGGCAGCCTGAACCAAACATTCCGGATGTTTGTAAATGTTTGGGTTTCCTTTTCCGTATTTCCCCCTGTTGGCACCAAACCCGAAGGACCCAGAATTCCCCAAACATGGTTCCTACCCACAGCGATGACTCGTATGAACACGTATTGATCCAGAGGACATACGGAAACAGGATTAAGTGCGGATCCCGACCCCAGGGGTTAGGTCTGGCTGGTGAGCGGAGTGTAAACAGGGCCTGGCGGAGCCGCGGGAGCAGGAGGAGCAGGAGCGGCTGGCTGGAGGCCCGGCTGCGGACGGGGTGGCTCCGTGTCCAGCCCCGGCCCCAGGCTCCCCGGGGGGATGTCCCTCCCCGGCCGTCCGGGGTGTCACCCGCCGGGCAGGCTGCACCATTCAGCTCAGGTAGGAGCGTGCTTTGGGGCCGCCGTCCGTGCTCCTGTCTTCCAGGATCGTGAATCTCCCCAAAACGCTGCTTTCAAGTAAGGCCCGCGGGCGGGGGCGGGGGGACATAAATGAGGGGCTCTGACTCCGTATCTGCCATAAGAACTCAGGCCCCAGCCCTGGGTAACCTTGAACCGGCTCCCATGGGGGGGAGGCCGGGACCCTGGAGCAGCGCTCATCGGGCCCCGCTCTCGTCTTGCCCCCGCGGCCCGACTGCAGACGGACCCGAGCATCCGAGCTCCCGGGATCGCGGTCTCAGGCGGAGAGTCCTCGAGGTCGGGGTGTCACCGAGCTGTTGATCCCACAGGTAGCAGGGCCCCGGGGCCCGTGGGAAGGGTGGTCACCATTCACCGTCACTGGCTCAGACCGGCCGCAGGGGTTCGACTCCGGCTGCGTTGGCTCAGTTTCCTCATTTGCCCAATGAGGACAGTGTCGTGGCCGAGGAGAGCAGCCCTGGGAAGTAAGCGTGGAAACGCACCCCGGGTGACGGGGCTCCGCTTGCCTGGCACGGGACAGGCGCCAGATCGACGACCCAGGGTGCCGCTCCTGCCTCATCTCACATGGAACGTGAAAGGCTGAGACGCGTGATTCTCCAGCGGCTCCTTTTGTTCTTGGCCGAGGTGAGCACTCGGACACCTGGGATCTCTCAGCAAGTGGCAAAGCCGGGCGGGATGCCGGGGGGGCAGGCCCCGCCCCGTCCTGCGAGGGGTCCTCACTTGGGCTCCCCAGGCCGGGCAGGGGATGCTGAGTCATGCTTGGGCTGCTCAGGTGACGTGGGGACTGCCCTGCCGGAGAGGGCGAGTGAGTCGGGGAGAGCCAGACCCAGACGGGGAGATAAGCAGCCGCTGACTCATCCTGCAAGCACCCGGGAGCCCTGGTGAGGCCCCGCTGGGCCGGGCACCGAGTTTGCAAAGACAAGCACAGCTCGGCCTCTGGCCTCAAAAGAGAAGGGCCGCTTGCTTGCCGGGTGCTGTTCAAAGGTGGCGGGCGTCCAACGCAGCTCAGATTTGGGCAGTTTTTGATGTAGGTTATTCCTCAGTAGAAAGTTTAAAAATAAAAATAAAAAAAATAGAAATAAGAAAAAGAAAGTTTAAAAATTAAAAAAAAATAAAAGAAAGTTTAAAAATAAAAAAAGAATAGCGGGGATGCCCGGGTGGCTCAGCGGTCGGGCATCAGCCTTCGGCTCAGGGCGTGACTCCAGGGTCCCGGGATCGAGTCCCGCGTTGGGCTCCCTGCATGGAGCCTGCTGCTCCCTCTGCCTGGGTCTCTGCCTCTCTCTGTGTGTCTCATGAATAAATAAATAAAATCTTAAAATATATTCATTCACAGAGGGAGCGAGACAGAGGCGGGGGGGGGGAGGCCGCAGACACCGAGGAGCGGCCCGGGACACGCGGGTGCGGGCCTGACCCGGGGGCGGGTTTCGCACAGCGAGCGTGTCCTCGCGCTCGCACGTTTCCGACCGGATCCAAGGGTTTCTTGGACTTTTCCACAGGAGGGTATTGGAGCTTTGTAGACACAGAGAGAGGACTGTGCGAGAAGGACCCGTTTCTCTCCTAAAAAAATTTTTTTTAATATCAGGCGATTCCGAGGGAGTGTTCCTGCGTCCCCTGCGTCAGAGAGAAGCGCCACACATTCCGTGTTTCTTGTAGGTTTTTTTTTATTATTTTTTGTGGAGGCATTTGTGAGGCGGTAATCCTTCCTTATCCTTCTGGGGTTTCACAGGCCGCGGGTCTGGTCTCTGGAAGCTGGTTGCTCCCTTACTGGCGACACCGCAGCCCGGGGTGGCCCCGCCTTAGCCCCTCGTCCCCCCATAGCAGTCCAGCTCGTCCCCGATGTCCTGGAGGGCGCTCCCAAGCGGGAGGATGGATGAAAAGCCTTCGTCCCCGTCCCTAACCCGACAGGCTGACGTGTTTCCGCTTCTCCTGCGCCGCGGGAGGCTGGAGGTCCTGCCCATCCCCGCAGGACGGGGGCCGTGCCCACCGCGGCCCCCCAAGCCCTTGTGTCACCAAGGAACACGGATGTCCCAGAGGGACGGCGTCCCCCGAAGGGGAGGAGTCCGCAGCGAGCCGGACCCGGGGGCGCTGGCCTGGGTCGTAGCCGCTCCCGGTTCTGGGTCCCCTGAGCCTCTTTTGAGGAGTGTGGCTCGGGGCCACTGCTTTCACCTCAATTAAACCAAGTTTCTCATCATAAAGCCAGGGTCATAGACGCCACCATTTTTTGCAACGACAGGTCACGTGAGGTCAGGGATGGAAATACTGTGGACCCTGAAAAGCGCCTTTTGAGATTAATGGTCTAGTTTTAGGATTTCCTCCGGGACCTTGACCAAAGCCCTGCAGAGGCAGCTCGGGTTACAAGGAGGGCGTCCCAAGAGGTCAGAGGAGAGCGAGCGAGGGCTCCATCCGCCACGCGAGCGTCCCTAACGACGACGTCTTGCTTTTCCACCAGCGGAAGGAAGCCGTGCGGCGTGGCGCGTGTCTGCTGGCTGCCTTTGCAGGTTGTAACCTGACTCCCGCCCCGGCGGGTGCAGAACCCACCAGGACGCAGATGCAGGGACTCCCGCTACTCGAAGGGCACGGGCACTGGCCACGTGCCGGGGCTGGGGTTTGGGCTGTGCCCTCCGCCCCCAGGAGGCGGCTGCCTGGGTCTGTTCAGCAGTCGGGGCCTCAGCTTCACGTGTGTCATGCGTGCCTTGCCGAGGATGTCGGGATGACTCTGTAGTAGGGTTCAGTGTGGCACTTACAACGGGTTCTGGGCCGTCCCGCCCCGTGGCCGGTGCTGCCCGCCTGGGTCCCCAGGAGCCTCACCTTGTGCACGGCTGGCCTCCCGGGGCAGGATCTGTCCACCCAACGGCGGCCGCCAGGACTGGCGCTGTCTCGGGCTCTGCTCCTCGCAGCGGCACAGGGACTGGACGTGCCACAGCGGCGGCTCGGGGGCCCGGCCTGCCCGCCGTGCAGGAATGGGGCAGGTGCACACGCAGGCCCTTTGCCTTGGGCCTCCGTCCCGAGGAAGCGGCGAGGGAGGAGACGTGGGAGGGGACTGGGCGCCCTGCAGGACCGAGGCCCGCGCGGTGGGAGGAGGTTCCCTTGCAAAGCCGCAGCCCACACCTACCACCTACGAGGGGGTGAGCCTCACTCAGAGGGTGGGTCCGGCTCCCGTTTTAGATCCGAAGTAAACTCTCCGGGCCCTGTTGTAGTTGGCGAATAGCAATTCCCAAACCACAGGCTCCGGAGACACGAGCCAGTGTTCCAGGAGAAGCCACCCGGGAGAGGGGAGGGCAGAGGGAGGAAGCCGGGCCCGGGCCTGCGTGTGGGGTGACGGCTTCCAGCGGGGTTTAGGGCGCCTTGGTCGGACTCCTGCAAAACCCAGTCCACATCTGCGAATGCACGCGTGGCAGGGAGACTGGCTTGCTCTTTCCAAAGTCAACATGGAGGGAACCAACGGGGTCACGGGGTCCCCTGGATGTTCTTGGTTCTGGTTTTTTCCCCCCAAGCTCAGAGAGTCCAGTCTGCCTCATAGCAGCCTGGGCTTGGAGGGCCCTCCAACGCCCTGGTCGGATTGCTCTCTCTCGGCCAAACACAGGGTTGGTTGAATTTCCTACCAGACCTCATCACGAACAGTCATCTTGGCGCGTTGTCTTCCTATTTCCTTTGGAGGGTTTTTCCATGTTTTTTTTTTTTTTTTAAACCCGCCGGGTCCTGTGAATGACCAGATGGAGAGATGACACCTCGAGGCCCTGGACGCCAGGTGCGCTGACGAAGCCCGTGTGCCCGTGCCAGCAAGCAGAGACAGCTCCTCGAGGATGCACTTGGCAGGGTCTTGGCAGCCTGTGAAGTCCGGGAGGGCCGGCCGACCCCGACAGCCACCTGCTGCACCCCTGGGGCCCCGTGGGAGCGCTCAGACTCTTAGCGCCTCGGGAACGTGCACATGCACACGTGCTGCACCGTGGTGGGCCCCGGAGCTGACAGCAATTAGGAGCTGAGCTCCCGCGTGTTCTGGGCTGATCCTAGAGACCTGGCAAAAGGGACCCTCGAGAAGGAAAAAGAAACCCCACACGGGCCAGGTTTGGGCTGCCGTCCTCGCCCGCCCCTGAGGTGGCTTCCGGGAGACCCGCCTGCTTGGGGAGAGGAGAGGGTCGGGGTTGAAGGTTGGAGCCACGAGCTCCGCCTGCGGGTGGGGCTGGGCCTACCTCCCGGGCACCCCTCCCACCCGCTCCCGCCCCCCCAGCCCAGCCCAGCCCAGTCCAGGGGCTTATCCCTGCCCAGCTCTCCACCCACCTCCGAAAACCTTCCCCCGCGCGGATGCTACTTCAAAGTCCCCTGGGAAAGCCAAGTTGCCAATTAAGCCTCTTTGAGCCCAGTTCTCATTCCTTCCCCACTAATTGAAATGTTACTCCTTTTACTAAACCCATAAACCACCCAAACACAACGGTCTTCCTCATTTGCATTGTAACAATGTCCCTAATGTGCTTCCAAGGGCTTTACAGGGAGGCGAACCTTTTCTCCTCCACCCCTGCGAACTGTCAAAAGCAATTCCCAGGCAGAGGCCTTCATTTCCATCCCTATACAGCTGCTCATTAGCTAAGGTGGAAGAAATTCCTTTTATTCTGGATTCATTTCCCAGGATGATAATGTCCTTTTTTTTTTTTTTTTTTTTTTTGGTCTCAGGTCACTGTTCCCAAACTGGGGCCTTCATTGCTGATAGTAATTGAGTTAATACATATTTACAGCCCAGGAAGGTTAAAGACCATCTCCCGTAGTTTTATTTGAGACATTTTATTTAACCTGCAATAAAACCATTAACAAGGGGTTCGGTGCTAATCCCATCTGCCCTCTGTCTTGTCTCTTCCTCGGGAAAGAGGCAGCCGGCTTTGGCCCGGGATGGGTGCTCAGGCCCGACCGACGGGGGGCCCCGAACCTCACTTCTTTACCCCCAGACCGTCCTCTATTCAGAGGGCAGGGCCTCCCGTTGGTGAAAGCAGATAGCGGGGGCCACGCCGGGCGCCGGGCCAGGCACCCAGCCAAGGCGCGGGCGGGGCCGAAACCCCATCAGGCCCCCGGGCCGCGGTTCGCACCCGTAACCTGAGCCCCCAGCGCCCCGGCGCGGCACCAGGCCCACGCGTCCGGCCGTGCAACAGCCTGGCCTCTGGAGTCTGCCCAGGAAAAGAGGCTGGAGCCGGGGCAGGAGGGGGAGCAAGGGCTGCGGGCGATGCCAGGGCCAGCGGGGGTTCCAGGCCTCACCCTGGGAGGCCCAGGCCGTGTCCTTCCTGTGACCGACGTGCAGCCGTCTACACCGCACCGGAGGGAAACTGGCTCACAAACTGAAGTGGGCTTGTGTCCCCGGCCTGCCCGCCGCAGGGCTGCCCCCAGGCACCCGAAGCGGCCTCCCTCCCTCCCTCTCATGTCTGCTCCGGGCCTCGGGCCTCGGGCTGCTTGTCTTTCTGACAGGTCCAAGGGAGCGGGGCCTGCAAGGGGACTAGACTATGGCAGAGCCATCAGGCGGCTCCCCGGGCGCACTTGGCGCTGCATCTTCCGGCCCCCTTGGCTGGGGGTAGACCTGGATGAGGGGCGGTGGCAAGGGTCCGTCCCTGCCCTGTCCTCGTCGAGCTCCCCGGAGGGGACGTGGCCCCGGGGGCCAATTTTCAAAGCCAAATGTTACCGGAGGTCTGAGCGCGGCGCCCGCAGCCACGTCACCCAGTGTGCTCCGCGCGACACGGGACTCAGGGGCCCGTCGGCTTCTAGGATGCTTGTCACTGGGCCGCCCAGGCCGGACCTCGCAGCCCCTGGTGCTGGCTGCCGGGTGGCACGGCCCTTGCAGGGTGACCTGCCCGATTCCGCCGGTTCCTCGGTTCCACGGCAGGTACCCCCCTGCGGTAGGTGCACGGACACGGGGCGGTCCCCATGCACAGGGGGGCAGGGGCTCCGGGACGGTGCGGCCGAGCCCAGGCCCCCGGGAGGGGACGCCTTCCCCAGGCTCTAGCGTGGAGCCGTCGCACCGGACAGCACCCTGGGGTCTAGGTCAGACTCTCCTGCTCCACCCACTGCGACTTCTCTTGTCACTCCCCACGGTGCAGACTCCTCTTGTGCCCTGAGCCCTCTAGGACAGCCACCGGCCCGCCCGACATCCCGGCCAGCGAGGCGGGGACGCGGTCTCCACCAGGCGCCCCGAGGCAGGGCCTGGAAGAGCCCTTCCTCCTGGGAAGCCGTGGCACGGTGGCACCTGCAGCCTTGGCTCAGGATGGTCACCTGCACGTGGTCCTGGGGTGTTGGGGGCCTGCAGGTGTCCTGACTCCTCGGCACAGGGTGCTGTGCCCAGGATGTGCCCCGGAGCATCCGTAAAGCACAGGAGGCCAAGCATCATGCTCTGACCTCCCGGGCGAGCGCCCACCGGCCCTGGATCTGGAAGGCGCCACCTCCTCCTGGGCCATCAGCTGTGCCTCCAGGCGGCTCCGACTCCCGACTCCCGCAGGTGCAGGTGCACGGCGGTGACGGGCGCCCAGCCCCGCAGCTGGCCCCACCGCCCCTCTGGGGAGTTAGCCCCTGGCCGGTGTCATGAAGGCACATTGCTGCTGCCGACGAACACGTGACCACTCACCAGGCGCCCTTCCCACCCAGTAGCCCCTCCAGGTACTTGGAGAAACGAGGCTTGCAAAGCCCGGATCTGGAAGGAAGAACCGGCGCCCCGGGATGCGCGGAGCCCTAGCCCCGAGCCTCCGTGCTCACGGCGGGAGAAGGAATCCCGGCGACACCCGGGGCAGGCGACCGTGCCTCAGTTACACGGATCGCCCAAGATCTCACAGCCCCGGGAAGCGCAGCTGGGACTCGAGGTCGGACGCGGACGTTCCTTGGCGACCGCGGCATCGCGCTGCCCCCCTGCTTGTGCGGGGCTGTTAGCAAAGAGGAACGATCGCCCCCAACCTGTAGCTTGAGGAAGACGAGCCCGTGAGTCTCACAAAGGCAAATAGGACTCTGGTTTCTTCCTTTCATTCTTTCTTTTTTAAAAATGTATTTATTTCAGAGAGAGAGAGAGAGAACTTAGGCAGTGGGGAGCCTGACATGAGGCTTGGTCCCAGGACCCTGACGTCAAGACCTGAGCTCAATTCCAGAGTCGGCTGCTTAACCGACCACCACCCAGGTGCCCCGGTGCTAGTGTCTAGTCACGGACTCGACGTGATTCTCAGCCTGTGCTTAGTGCAATGAGGTAGGCCCAAGGGGGTTCCCTCTTCAAGAGCCCGGCCCCTTGTGGGATCTGCATCTGACTCTTGTGATCCAGCAGGGGATATTCAGGAATGAGCCCCTGGGTGGGGGCTGGAGAGGGTGGTGGGTGGGGGCTGGAGTGGGTGGTGGGTGGGGGCTGGATCAGGTGGTGGGTGGGGGCAGGATCGGGTGGTGGGTGGGGGCCTGGATGGGTGGTGGCAGGGGCAGGATCGGGTGGAGGGGGGGGGCTGGATCCATTGGTATCAAGGATGAAATCTGAAGGATCTGAGACACGGCTCAGCGGGGAGTCCAGGCTCTTGCCCTAAGTGTCTTTGCCTCAGGCCATGGATCTTCTTAGACGATTCATCAGAACCTCCTGTGGCCTGGGAATGAGAAAACCCAAATCAACTGTGGACCACTGCTTTGCCGGAATCGCCGGGCCGGGTAATCACTGGTCAGATCTTCTCTCCTCACAATGGTCTGAGCGGGAGGCTCTCCCCTTGGTGCTACCTCCAAAAGGAACAGGGGATAAACACCCCGTAAGACAGTCGGTCTCGTTTTGTGGACGTGAATTCAATGGCTCGCAGCCCCATTCTACTCATCCTGGCCCCGGCTTAAGTTTTAAAAACTAATTCTCTCTGCATTAATCTGAAAAGATCCTTCAAACAAAAGCTCAACATCTGAGTCTATTTACCGAGTGTGCAGCTGTGTCAATTGGCCAAGACAAAGCGAGGCTTCCTGGTCAGCCCACAATGGGCTGCAGGTAGTCCTGCAAACAGAGAAACACAAGGCAGGGTCCTTTCATGAGCCAGCGACCCTCTTTCCAATAAGGAAGAGTGAGCCGAGGGGTCAAGAGAAAAGGAGCGCTGGCCACCCCCATCCTGAGCACACACACAAGTGGGGACTGAGAGGTATGATCTGTAAGCCCATCAATTAGGGCTATTAAAAAGGTAATTAGCCCTCTTCCATGGAAACCAAGGACAGAAATGTGAAAAGGGGGAAATTCATTTCCATGTGGTTACATTTTAATGTGGCCAGGACACTCCAGGAATGAAGCGAGATGCCACTGTGGGCAGCAGCACGGCTTGGTCGGCCCTATAACGGGAAGGTGGGATCAAGACAACTCAAGTGCTATCGTAGCACAAAAATAGTAACTAGTCTGTGTTCTCGAAAAGTGTTTTTTTCTGCTGTCAGTCAAACACTAGATTCAAATGAGACGGCCAGACTGGGGAGATCTGGGAGGAGCGGGCTCCCTTGGCCTCTCGTTTCCTTTCCTGAAGAGACTCATGGCAGGACACGAAATCTCAAAGCGTCAGCAACGAACAGTTTGTCCGAAATTGTGGTAGGTGTGACACTCAGTGTGTCTGTCCCCTCTCTTGTCAAACACGTGTGGGTATTTGGGTGAGAAGACCCAAGAGAGAGAGAAATGAACAGGGGAAAGACGGTATCTCTGGAATGGATCTAAGGTATACGGCGCTGGGCCCGCCGGCCCGCCGCACCACGAGGGCGCCCGCTCCTGTATGATGTGCGTGTTCGTGGTGCAGGCTTGCAAGTGAGGGATGATTTAGTTGGGTTCCTTCCGCTTTTCTCCACCACCTCATCCCTTCACGTCCCCTTCGCGCTTCACTGAGATCAAGGTACACGCATCGAGATAAACGGATCTTAAGTGTCCCGTGGGCGTAGCACACCCTGTTAATCCGCTCAACACTCAAGACGTCCGGTATCCCCATCACCCCAGAAGTCTTCCGCCCCCACCCGACCCACAACCACCCGCCCAACAATCACCGTTCTGATTTTTATTACTGCGGATTCATTCTGCCTGTTCCGGTGTTCCGTACAACTGATGTCGTAGGCCGCGAATTCTTTTCGTTTGACGTCTTTTACCCAAGATGGTTATTTTTGAGGAGCATCTGTGATGTTGGGCATATCATTCACTCTCTTTTATTATTATGATGTTTTATATTATTATTATTATACAATTATTATTGTAGGTATTTTCACTTGTGCGACTATTACCACCACGTACCCATTCTCGTGTTGATGCACACCTGGGTTGTTTCCAGCCTGAGGCTATTATGAATAAAGCTCCCATGAACACTCGTGTATCAGACTTTGGGGGGGCGTGTAGTTTTACTTCCCCTGGGCGATGACCTAGAATTGCTGAGCCATAGGACAGCGCGTTTTTCACCTTATAAGAAAATGCCGAACAGTTTTCTGAAGTAGTTATACCGTGTTGAGCTTCCAATGCAAGAGGGTTTCAATAGCTCCACCTTCTTACAACATTTGGTGTAGACTGTCTTTTTGGCATTAGCTGTTCTAGTAGGTGTGGAGTGATAATTTCGTTTTGGCTGTAATTTGCATTTCTCGGGTCACCAGAGATGGCAAATATTTTTTATGGGATTGTTACCATTTGCATATCTTCTTTCATGAACTTTTTGTTTGAGTCTTTTGCTCATTATCGGTTTTATTCCTTTGTAGGTATTGTTTATGTATCCTGGACAAAATTCTCTTATAAACCATACAGCAAATATTTCCTCTTGGTCTATGGCTTTCACTTTCATACTCTTAAGGGCACATCTTTTTCGTGAGCTAAACTTTATTTTTTTCAATGAAGCCCAATTTTTCCATTTTTTTTTCTTTATGATTCATGCTTTTTCTGACCTATCTATGAAATCTTTGCCTAACCCAAGCCTGGGAAGACCTTCGTCTATGCTTCCAGCAGCTGTATGATTTTAGCTTTGTGGTTAACCCTATAATTCATGTCAGTTCATTTTTTTCTGTATGGTGTGAGGTAAGGACTGAGGTTTATTTTTTCTAAGCATTTATCCAGTAATTCCAGCACCCGTTGAGGAAGACTCTCCTTCCTCACTGATTGCTCTGATGCTTTTGTTACAGATCAATTGATGGTATACGTGTGGCTCTATTTCTGAACCCTAGTTTTTTGTTTGTTTTGTCTGTGTTTTTGTCATCACTGCTTTGTCTAGATCGCTGTAGATTGTTTTTGGTTTTGTTTTGTTGTTGTTGTTTTTTTAGGAGGGGGAGTCAGGGAGAAGAGAAGAGAGAGGAGAGAGAATCTTAACAGGCTCTAGACGTGTAGTCTGACACAGGGTTTGATCTCACAACCCTGAGATCACGACTTGAGCTGAGATCAAGGGTCCGACACGGAACCAAATGAGCCACTCAGGTGCCCTGATTGTTGCATATTTTCAATAAATCTTGAAGTCAGATACTGTGGGTTCTCCAATCTTGTTCCTTCTAAGAGATGATTTTTGACCCTCCAGTCCTTTGCATTTTTATGTAAGTTTTAGGATCAACTTGTCTATTTTTATAAAAATGTTTGTCGAGAAAAAAAAATGTTTGTCGAGGTTTGATTGGGATTTGATTTGATTTGATTCGGTTGAATCTTCGGGATCAACTTCAGGAGAGAGAGAATTGACATCTTAACAATAACAAGCCTTTCAATTAATGAACATGGTGTATCTTTCTGTTTATTTGATTTCCCTTATTTCTTTATAGCAATATTGTTTACTTTTTAATATAGAGGTCTTGCACATCTTTAGGCAAACTTATTCCTAAATGTTTCATGTATTTTGATGTCATTGTAAGATGGTGTTTTGAAACTTTTATTTTCTAATTGTTTTTAATATATAGAAAGAGAACTAAAAAAGACAGAAAGAGATAAAGCGTTGCTATTTGTATATTTGGCTTGTAGCTTACAATGCTGCCAAATTCTCTAGTTAGTTCTACAAGTGGCTTTCGAGATCCCTTAGGATTTTCTATGTACGTACACATGTCATCTACAAGTAAACCAAGTTTTACTTCTTTCTTTCCAAACTTTATACTTTTTATTTCACTTTATTGATCTCCAGTACAGTGCTAAACAGAGGTGGTGACAGCTCACATCCTTGCCTTGTTCTCAATCTTAGAAAGTCTTCAATAATCCACTACTAAGTAGGATATGAACTATAGATTTCTCAAAGGTTCTTTATCAGATATTTTATTACTAGTTGTCTGAGAGATTTTTAAAATCATAAATGAATGTTTACTTTTGTCAAATTCCTTTTCTTTATTTTTGAGATGACCCTGTGGTAGTTCTCTATAATTCTGTTGATGTGGTAAATTGAACTGATTGCTTTTTGAATGCTAACTTAACCTTGTAGTCCTGGGATAAACCTTGCTTGGTCATAATGTGTGATCTTTTCTATATAATGCTACATTTAATTTGATGATATCTGGTTAGCAGTTTTGCATCTATGTTTATAAAGGATGTTGATCTGTAGTTGTATTTTCTTGTAATACTTTTGTCAGTGTTACGATGGTGCAACAGTTTTATGTGTCAACTCTCTGCTGGGCTATAGTATTTATTCAGTTATATAATCAAACACTAATCTAGGTGTTGCTGTGAAAGTAGTTTATGGATGTAGTTAACGTCTGCAATCAGTAGACTTTAAAGGAAATTACCCTTGATAACACGGGTGGGCCTCATTCAATCAGTTGAAGACCTTAAGAGCCAAACAGGTTTCCCAGAGAAGAAATCCCTCATCAAGACTAAAGCATCGAAAAAATAAATAAATAAATAAATAAATAAATAAATAAATAAATAAATAAATAAAAAGACTAAAGCATCGATTCTTGGCAGTTACCAGCCTCCTGACCTGCCCTAACCAGTTTGGACTTGCCAGGCTCCACTAGTCTATGACCTAAGAGCCCATTCCTTAAAATGAATCTATTATCTATCAAAACAAATATACAGATTTATATTTATTTATTATATTTAAATGTTTTATTTATGAAAATACATATAAAAACCTCAATTTGGGGGCAGCTGGGTGGCTCCGTTGGCTGAGCTTCCGACTCTTGATTTCAGCTCAGGTCATGGTCTCAGGGTCATGGGATAGGCCCCTGCATCAGGCTCAGGGCTCCGCTCAGTGGAGTCTGCTTGTCCCTCTCCATCTGCTCCTCCCCCACCCCAGCCACCAAATAAATAAATAAAATCTATAAAATAGAAGACACAACAAAACAAACCCCCTCAGTCTGGTGGAGGCTTGTGTTGAGGTTTGTTAGGGTGGGTCTATTTCAGTTTTGTGTTTGGGGCATGTTTCTTATTCTGTGGCAAGGTCCCTTCTCTGAAGGCCTGGAACTTCTGGAACCTCACGTGAGTGCAGGAGGTGCTCACCAAGCTGTCTGTTCACACTGCTTGGCTGGAACCCCGAAGCCTCTCACCCTGAAGGACCTCTGTGTCTCTATTCAAATTTCATCCCCATCGGACGCCTTCTCTGATAGGCCCCGGGGGGAGTCCTGCCTGGGTGTTTGCAGCCTCGCTCTCAGCCAAGAGCCCAGAGGCTCTGCCCCCATAAACTTCGGGTGCCCTTCCTGTGTGTCCACCTCCTCACTGGTGCTTTGCCCTGTGGACTCCAGCTCCTGCATCCTACAGTTCCGATTTCTCACCTCCTCAGCCGAGCATGTGCGTCACGCTCCGCTCGGACTCCCCCGCCTGGAGCCGTGCCCTCGCAGGAAGCCAGGTTATGCGTAGGGCCCGCTTCACGGGTCCCCTTCTGTCAAGGCTCACAGTCCCACTGTCTATTGCTTAATGCCTGAAAAGGGTTGCTTCATATTTCTCATCCTGTTTAATCATTACGTACAGCGGGAAGGCCCATCGGTCACCAGTCAGCTCCATCACGGCTCAAAATGCAATCGTACGCATACCTACGTTTGTCAAACCATCCTCCCAACCGGACATACGTATGTTATCTCCTTCGTTTTTCATGTGCTTAGCATGGGATAGAAATCATATTTTTGGGATCCCTGGGTGGCGCAGCGGTTTAGCGCCTGCCTTTGGCCCAGGGCGCGATCCTGGAGACCCCAGATCGAATCCCACATCGGGCTCCCGGTGCATGGAGCCTGCTTCTCCCTCTGCCTGTGTCTCTGCCTCTCTCTCTCTCTCTGTGTGTGACTATCATAAATAAATAAAAAAAATTTAAAAAAAAAGAAATCATATTTTCACAAGTCCAGAGAAATCAGGGGGTGATTCTTATGATACCTATCTTTCAACTTCCTCAGAAAAAGGTCAAACAAAACGTGTCATAGTTTCTAAAATTTCAAGCCAGTCCTTACTAGTCCTGTCTAGCGAGCAATTCCCAAATTATGTTCTGAGACATGCTACGTCCACAGGAAGTTAAACGGTAACGTGTATATAAAGGGTTCCCCCGTCAAATGCTTGGAGGGCAATGTTGTCTCTGATGTGAGTCACACACACATTAGCATAGTAAAGGCTGGACATCCTGTTGAAAAGTTTCATTGACCTAATGGTTCCCAAACTTAATGGATTAAGGAGTGAAACTCCTTCAGCAAATATTGATTAATATTGGAAACGTACTCTTTAGGTTCATGGAGTATCTGACTTCTTATCTATTTCCTCAGAGTTTTGGAAAAATACTACTCAGAAGGGAACAAGGGAGCTTTTAGGTTTGGCAAGTCAGTCAAAACCAAGGCTGCTAATAGGGTATTTAGACTGAACATTTTTGGTAGAAAATAACCTACAATAACCTGGTAACCTGTAACCTACAGCTCTCCCGGAGATTACATGTCTGGGTCTCACATCCTCAACATGCAAACAAGATGGTATTACAGGAAAGGAGACTTTTTCCTTTAAAGCTGATGGACTCAGATCAGCGTATTTATTTTTTAAAGCCCTAGAAATTCGGAAGTATAATGTTAGCCCATAAAGTCTTACTTTCCAAGATATTTCACATATTACTGTATTTTTTAGATAATAACCTGCAGGCATATAACTCTTGCTAGTCAGTTATAACCCCCCCCCCCCCCGCCAATACTTTGGAATCCTTTTCCAGCTCAAACACCTTTTTAAAACCAAATGACATCGCGTCTGTTGGTGTACATTGTTCTAAGACACAAATTGGAACTGCTTCTCCACCTTTCCATAAAGCAGTGGCTGCACAGATCGTCCTCCTCCTCGCAACAGTAAGGACCTGGAGGATGTGAGCACGATGAAGCCCCAAAGCCCAGCACCGAGGATGTCGCCTGGGTTTCAGAACCTCTCTCCAGGGGATTGCCTTGCTGTGTCCAGAAGCACATCCCGTAAGCCTGGGGCTCCGGGGTGAGCACATGAGGGGTTTCCCAGCCGCCGAGCCGGCCTGCCCAACTCCTTGCTCTTTGTCCCAGATCCCGACTCGTGGGCAGAGGCAACGTCGATGTGCCCCATTCATTCGACCCAGCCATTTATTAACTGGGAACTGACTGACCGAGCACCCGTTACATTGCAGGCATTCCGAGGGGGTCGTGTGCAGTCGCAGGCACAACCCGGTCCCTGCCCCCGTGGAGTTAGCATCCTCGGGAGGAGCAGAGAGAGAAGAGATGGCAACGCAAAGGGAATGGTGTTATGTGGGGTGGGTGGAAAGATCTGGCCCGAGAGCTGACAGCCCTGACTCTCCCTGCAGGAGGGAGAAACGCCCTGGAAGAGCTTTCCCAGCAGAGGGAAGAGCCCGTGCAAGGGCCCTGACACCGGGGATCTTGATGGGACACCACGGGCCCTAAACACCACATCCTGGATGCGTCAGACTCAGCACGGGACCGTCTTCCTGTCTCTTGGTCTCAGAGCCAGACCGGGGCCCCAGAACTCTGATGGCTTAAAGACCTTCCCCAAAGGTCTCAGTGCTGGGCCTGCTCTAGACCAGTCTGATGACCGAGCTCACTTTACAGACGAAGACGTTGCCATCTAGCGGGAGGGGACACGGGGTGAAATCACGGGGGTGGGCAGCCCGGGGGGGCTCAGTGGTTTAGCGCCGCCTTCAGCCCAGGTCATGATCCTGGAGACCCGGGATCAAGTCCCACATCCAACTCCCTGCATGGAGCCTGCTTCTCCCTCTGCCTGTGTCTCTGCCTCTCTCTCTCTCTGTTGCTCATGAATAAATAAATAAAATGTTAAAAAAAAAATCACGGGGGGCCAGGGCTGGGGCCTAACCCCATGCTCCCCCTGCTGCTCCCTCCCACCCACTGGCCCTCATCCACCTCCCCTCATCAGCCTGCCCGAGCTTCCTGATTACCAGCTCTATTCCTGCCGTGGTTCTAAGCACTTTACGTACATGAATGCATTTAATTGTCACAATGACCTCATGGCATCGGTGTGCTTGCTATTCCCACCCTGTGTGAGGAAGCGGAGGCTGGAGACGTGGATTTAACAGGCCCAGGGTCACACAGCTGGCGGATGACGGAGCCAGGCTGTGTCTTCCTGCAGAGTTTATGATCCTGGACTCCCCGCACGGTGCCCCTGCTGACCTGAGCAAGAACTCTGGGCTCTTTCCGTATTGCTATGATTGACCTGCGTCCCCAGCAAACCACAGTTCCTAGTCCTGGGCACGTCCCATGACACCACCGTGTCACGGCTTGATCGTGCAGGCAGCTGGGAGCACACCTCAGGCCAACCGGAGGCAAATTCAGGCAGTGGAGTCTGTCCCTCTGGCAGCCCCTGCAGTCGGAGGGCGAATCATCTTCTTTGAGAGACGCCAAGTGATTCAGGTTTCCTTCGAGTGATTCTTCAGAGTCGGGCTCCGAGGAGAGTGGGATAAGCTGGTGTGCTTGTTGCACGCTAATCGTGAGCTCGGCACGTCCTGAGTCCTGCGGCATCCTAGTAACGCATCCCTGGCACTGCTTCCTGGAGGCTGGAAAGGCGGCTTGGCCCATTTATCTCACTGCAGGGGACCCTGAGAGCGAGGCCCCGGAGACGAAGATGGTCTGACCTCTGTGTTCTGGGACCATAGATGATTATCACTCACAGCAAAACGTGGCCTCACACTCAGCACGCTGGAGGCATCGAGCGTCTAGGGGTTCAGGGCACCAGGACCTCCGGCAAGAGCGAGAAAGAACAGGTGGCCTGGGCCTTGACATCACAGGTACCAACAGGAGAGGGGAACTCGGGGAGGAACCCCTCTGCTCAGGGCGAGGCCTGGCAGGGAAGTTTGGGGGGCGGGGGTACAAGGGTTAGAAAAAGTGTGTGGATGTCGTTGTAGGATGGCCACCGTGGCATCACAGGCCAGGGTCCGCGGGGGATCTTTACCGGCCTTGCCCTCAATTCCCAGACCCACAGCACAGGAGGCGCTGCGCCGGAGCCCTGGCAAACAGAAGGGCGTGCGGCTCGCTGACTGCGTCAGTCCTTCCAAGAGGCTACGTGGTCTTCTCTCCTCATTATTCCTAATCGATCCAGTAACAGGCTGCCACGGAGGCCAAGGGGGCCGTTGGGCGGTGGCGGCATCAGGAGGCCCTCACATCCATTCCAGCCCTGAGGTGCTGAGCTTGCCCCCCCACAGCAGCCCCAGGTCAGAGCGTGAGCCTCCAGGCATCCAAGTTGTGCCTTGCACCGCGATGCTCTGGGATCCACGCAGGTCACAACAGCCCCTCCCAGGATAAGGCCTTTCACACCAGTTCCTGTAGATGAAACAGGGGCAGAGACCTGGAAGCTTTGAAGCCAGCTGTGAAGACAGGGGAGACATCGCTAAGACTCAGGGGTGCACTGCTCGTCACCAGTTCCGAGGGTCCACTGTTAAATTTTTAGGAATGTTGTTTGCCGTTCGTTAGCTGGAGCCATTATTGAAATGAAATGAGATGAATTTACGATTAATTAAGTTACATTTTAAAAATGAACAAATGCTCCCAACTCATGATTTCCTCAACACCTGACTGCATTGTACCACTGCCCCTGCGCCCGAGGGCGGTAACGTCCATGAATCTGCGCCCGGGCGAAGATGCCACGTGGTGGTGCGTGAGCGTCCGTCTTTTCCAGGTTCTGCAATCCACGATGTCGTGTTGCAAGCTTGGAATTAGCTGTGGTGTATTTGTGCCAAGAAAATGAGCAAACACTGGGTTTCAGGGAGTGAGTGATTGTTGACGTCTAGGCTTGAGAAAGAGATGAAGAAATACTCATGATTCCAGTTACATTTAAAAGTGTGTGGTGTCTGTAGCCATTGCAGCGTGGACAGCGCAGCCAGCTGAGGCGTGCTCGTCCAGCCTTCCACACTCTCCCTCATCCACGGAGAAGCCTCTCACGTCACTGATGAAGAACTGAAGTCCCTGCATATCTTTATTTGTCTTACTTATTGATTTAAACGAAGGTATCAGCCAACACTCATGTCAGAACTACACTTGCTTGTCAACTGCTGTCGTGGAACGGCTGTTTATCTAAGATTTCAGCAGCAATCAACGGATTATGCATTTTGGGAGACTTAACAGGCTACATGAAGTTTACTGTAAACAGTATCGTGTGTTAAATTATGTGCTGTGTGTTCTTCATGTCAGTAAAATATAGGATAAACTTGTCTACGTACCTATCTATGCATCCATGTATCCATGTATCCATGTATCTATGTATCCATGTATCTATGTATCCATGTATCTATCCATGTATCCATGCATCCATGTATCTATCCATGTATCCATGCATCCATGTATCTATCTATGTATCCATGTATCTATGTATCCATGTATCTTCCATGTAACTATCTAACTATCCATGTGTCTATCTATGTATCTATCTATGTATCTATATTTTCCCCAGAGATCCAGTTGTTAAAGCTTCACCAGTACACCACTTGCAGATTGACCAGAAGGAAAAAAAATTCTCTCCTATAACACAGATCAAATAGTCTGTGGAGAACAGGACTGACTTGATTTGGGTGTAGCCAGTCTCCTGGGAGCTGGTGAAGACCAGGTCACTAAATATGTAGTTGAATGGATAGTAGTTTGCTCCTTTATAAACATACGTTTTGGTCAAGGAGCTCAAAGATTCTAGTAAGACCAGCTGCCCTAAATAAATAAATAAATTAATTAATTAATTAATTAATTAATTAAAAAAAAGACCAGCTGCCCACGGCAGCGTCCCAGGATGCTCACAGGAGGTGCGTTGCTCTCACCTCTTCGTACTGACCCAGAAGGCCTGGGGTTGGCATTTCCTGAATCCTCCCTCTTTCCAACCAACAGCAACAGACTCCTCGCCGGCTCTCAGGCGTGCCAAGCCTGCTCCTGCCTCAGAGCTTTGCACCTGCCCTTCCCTCCACCCGGAAGTCTATCCCAGACACACATGCTTGCTCTATGCGCGTCACCCCCAAACCACCCAATCGAAAACATCGCCCCTCTTTTGCTCTCTGTTTTATCTTGTCTTATGTCCCTTGGTGGCTCCTCTCGATACCTGCTGGCAGACGTTTCTTTAATTGTCTAGCTCACCTACTGATCTGTAGGCTCCACAAGGGCAGAGATCTCCAGCTGCTTTTCTCATACCAGCACATGGAACAACGCTTGGCAAGGGGTAGGCTCTTGAGAAGTGTTACTGAAAGAAGGAACGTCTGAACGCTTGGCCCGGGTCTTGTTTTATGTGGAGGGTTCTGTATTCCCTGTAGCTCTTGCTCCGGGCCGTGAGCCAGAACCACATGAAGGTGTGTGAGGCTGCCCTAATAAGACACCCCCCTACCTAGGAGAGGGCAGGGCCTCCCCAGGAGATGGGCCCTGCTTTGCCCAGGACCTGCCCCAGGTAAAGCCCACTGCGTGTGAGGCTTTGGGCCTGGCATGTCATCCAAGTGTGTCCTTATTCCATCGAGTGTTGACAGACAAGTGTCACTGGCCTTCTGTAACCTGCTGTACTTGTTCGGCTTTCCAGAGGATGGACGCCTCACCTCCTGGCTTTGAATTCCACTTCTCTGACCCAGAAGGGATGGAGGAGCAGAAACAACAAAGGCGGCTTAGAATTTAGTCTCCCAGCTGTTCAGCAGGATAAATAGACAGATAAGAAGGGTGATAAAAGAAGAAAAAGAAGAGGGGCTGGGCTGGGCGCTTAGGCTGTGGTCCCCACTCCCCGGGGGCTCCCACCTGGTGAGGAGGAGTTGGAGCCTGGTCTTCAGAGCCGCTGCCCCCAGACGCCCCGATGAGGACCCCACAGAGGCCGCTCCACCTGCCCCTGGCGCCCCTGGGGACCCATGAATCTCAGCAGGTCCTGTCTGGGGACATTCCACCTCTTTCCTAGGAGCCAGACGAGCTCCGGGTGGAATTCCTGCTCCATTTCCTGAGAGTTTTCAGATATTGAATCGGGTTCTGAACAAAATACTAAAAACACAGGTGGGTGTGGAGGGCATTTCCAGGGGCCCTGTCCCAAAGGAAGCCAGCTGGGATCTACTGGAGCATCTGAGGCTGTTACTGAGCTCAGCGTTCAAACCCCTCACATCCCTCGAGGGGAGACCAAGACCTGCAGAGGGCCTCTCACGGTTGCTGCAAGAAAGCGCTTTCCTGGGGCAGGAGGAAGCAGCTTGTGGCGGGGGGAGTAGGGGGGGCAGTGTGATTGGGGGAGGGCTCTGGGAGTGGGGCCTGTAACACTGATCCCGTGGCCTCCGCCCTGTGCTTCCCAGGCTCACTGTTCCTGGTCCGTAGCAGGGGGACAACGATGGTGCCTGCCCGCCCGGCTGCTGTGGGGCCCACCTGCAGTGACACACGCGATGCGCTTTGGGAGGAGGCTGGGCCGGAGGCTGGGCCAGGACAGCCTTAAGCAAACACTGCATTTCATGCTTGTCATGGTCTCGTCCAGGCCCCCCGCGGCCCCACTGTGAGCTGCTCCTCGAGGTTGGGGTCAGACTCAGGCTGGACATGCACGGATGGCTGGTCTGCTGTCATTCGTTTCCATCCCAGGAGGTTTCCCTGAGCACCTACCACAGGCGAGCGCTCCGCGAGGCACCGGCGCTGCTGACGACATGTGCAGGAGAGGAGGAGGCCCTGTTGCTCTTATTTTTTAAAAGAGTCTATTTATTTATTGATGAGAGACGCAGAGAGAGGCAGAGACCCAGGCAGAGGGAGAGGCAAGCTCCCTGCGGGGACTTGATGTGGGACTCGATACCGGGACCCGGGGCCACGCCCTGGGCTGGAGGCAGACGCCCCACCACTGAGCCCCCCAGGTGCCCCGAGAGGCCCTACCTCTAAAGAGCTGTTGGCAAGAGCCCCCCGTCGGGAGGCAGAAGGCATCACCTGTGAAGGCAGGTGTCGGTTGCACCAGCCAGGCCACCTCCGCCAGCTGCCTCGGTTCCCCGCTTGTGTGCGTCCCTCGTGGAAAGGGGAGGACGACCCCTTCCCCGCTTCCCGGGGCTCTAACAAGGGTCACAGACCCCGAGCCTCCAGAGCCCTGGACTGCGGTGAAATGCAGGGACTAGGCGGGGTGACTGCCCTGAGGGCGGGCGCTCCCCGACGCAGGCTGCACGGTGCTGCTGAGACAGGATCCTGGGGGGCTGCTGGGTCCCCAAGCGGCGTGGCCTGAAGCCACACAGCCTGGCCTCGAGTGCCGGCTCCACAGCATGGTGGCAGCATGACCAGAGCAGGTTTGTAAGCAGCGGAAGGAGCTGGGCCTACGAGGAGCTGCCCGGGGCACCCGGGGTAGTGGCCCCATCCCGGGCTGTCCCCGCAGCAGCCCACGGCTCGGGCTAGGCCAGCGCTCCTCGGCCAGAGAGGGCGGTGGGGGGCTCCGCGTGGGGACACGGCATCGGTCAGTGCCTTGCATGGTGGCTGCTCGGGTTTGGGTGCCCACTGTTGCCAAGCCCGTCTCCTCCAGGTGAACAAGGCCCGAGTTCGGCCCTCGGGCCCACCGGCCCAGCTGCTCTCCGCGAGTTCCCTCTCGTTTGCTCGAAGAGTCACCTGCCGGGCCCTGAGTCACCTGCCACCGGTCTGGCTCCTTCTGCGCCCGGCCTCTGACGCCTGGCTTCTGAGGCCGCCTCTGCGCCGCCAGCCGGCCTGCCCTAGTGGCGTAAAGCCTGCCTCCCCAGGGTCCCTGATTCCACAGGGACGGGCAGTGGCGTCGTTACCCCCGAATGGGTGACACAGCTTTGCAGCCGCGGGCGGGCGTCGAGGAGCGTGCTGTACCAGGGAGGCGCTCGTTTAGGAGCTGCCCGGTCCCCTCCCCTGTGCCGGGGACTCGGGCGGGAGCTGAGCACTGCTCCGGGGCTCACCGACCATCCCGAATGCCAGGACAGCGCCCGGCACGCGGGGGGCTCAGCCCCGTCTCTGCCAGAGACCAGCCCGTCCCAAGAGGCATCCTGCTTCAGGGGCAGTTCTTCGGGCGGCTGCAGGAGGCTGCGCACCCGGGCTTCCGACCCCACCGAGGCCCTCCACGCACGCCAGACCCGAGCTCCCCACACTCTGGGTTTGCTCTTCGGGGCTGGGGTGTCGTTAGTCCTGGGCCCCTCGTGGCCTCTTCCCACGCAGCCCTCGATCTCAGGGCACAGTCCTGATCCCACCACTTCTCAGCTCAGGTCCTTAGAGGGCTCCCCGCTGCCTGTGAAATTCAGCACAGACTCCTCCCCCGGGCAGGCAAGGCCTTGAGCTGCCCCTGCCCTAGGCCTTCGAACTCAGGCCCCATCTGTTCCCCGAGACTGCTTTGGTTGCACTTCAGTGACATTGCTCAGTGTTTTCCAGACCTTTTCCATCTTCATCCCCTCCTTCCTTCCTTTTGGGACAAGCTCCCCAGAAACATGATGTTCAAGGAGCCTTGAAAACCGTAATTCCTCTGCCTGCTGGAATCACTTAGAGCTTTTAAGAAATATCTTGAGCTTTCAAGACCCATCTTGAGCATGACTTTGTTTGTAAAATCTCTAACCAGATGAGGTCCCTTCTGCTCTTATCCCCTAGCCTGTGGACCAGCACCCCTCCTTTGTGTTTCTCAACTTTTCCACTGTTTCCGCAACTCCCTCATCCACTCCCACCCCTGCATGACTCGACGTTCTTGGAGGATGAGGACTTTTTTAATTTTTAATTTTTATTTTTTTTAATTTTTAATTTTCTAATTTTTTTAAATTGGAGTTCAATTTGCCAACATATAGCATAACACCCAGTGCTCATCCTGCCAAGTGCTCCCCCCATTGCCTGTCACCCAGTCACCCCAACCCCCCATCCACCTCCCCTTCCACTACCCCTTGTTCATTTCCCAGGGTTAGGAGTCTCTCATGTTTTGTCACCCTCATTGATCTTTCCCACTCATTTTCTCTCCTTTCCCCTTTATTCCCTTTCACTATTTTTTATATTCCCCAAATGAATGAGACCATATAATGTTTGTCCTTCTCCGATTGACTTATTTCGCTCAGCATCATACCCTCCAGTTCCATCCACGTCAAAGCACATGTTGGGTATTTGTCGTTTCTAATGGCTGAGGAATATCCCATTGTATACATAGACCACATCTTCTTTTGTTTTTCTTTTTTTTTATAAATTTATTTTTTATTGGTGTTCAATTTGCCAAGCTTCTTTAGGAAGATGAGGACTTGGTCTTCCTTCTCCTTCCTCTCCAGTGCTGCGTACTCCGCGCTCTCTCAGGACGCACGTGAATTCGACGACTCCTCAATCGAGTCGCGCTTCTGTAAGCTTCCCCTACACTTCGTAATTCCTGTTTCTAACTTCTTTCTGGGTTGCACGGACCTTACAAAGGGAATGATTTTTGCCGTTATCAAGAGAATCCCGTTTCAGCCTCATTCGCGTAAGCTGCTGAGGTAAGAAGCCAGCACATCTCAGGTCACTTCAACACGTGACCACTCTTGCTCTAGCTGAAGGCTCAGCCCGCAAACTGAACGGCTACTGCTTACAAGTCACTGTCCGCGGGGCCGTGCCTCACACACGGATCGGCCAAGTGGAAGTCGCAGGGGGTTTTGTCTCAGATCTAGGAAGGCCATACCTCAGTTTCTCAAATCTGTCCAACCAATCCCTACTTAGGGAAAAAAGACAGAGGCTGGGCCATTTGTCCAAACAATTTGATGAGCTAACGTGCGTCCATAGGACCTGAAGGGTCTTCGGAAGGAGGTCCCTGTCTTATCACTAGAGATCGCATTCTTGAACTTGTAAAATAAACTAGTTCATTAGCTTGCCTTTCTATTCTCCGTGCCTCTAGATATACCTATTTCCAGACATGTTTTCAGGATGCATATGGGGAGGCTATGATTAAAGGGTATTTTTTTTTTTTTTTTGGTATGGAATAGAGTCTGCGTCTCTTGACAATGACTTAAAAAAAAAGAATAAAATCTATTTTACATTGGTTGAATGTCTTTAATTGGGTCTTGAAGACCAAACAATTCCCTTCAAGACAGCTGGGGCTTTGGGTAGCCCCAAACCAATTAACTCAAATTATATAATTTTCCTCCCACTCCTACCCCCAAAGCTTGACTTGCTTATTTAGTAAAGAGGAGGATTAGCGCAAGCACTAAGGAGTCCATTCTCTGGCTGCTTGGCACAATATGCTGAGCTTCGTCCTGGCCAGCCCAAAGCACCCTGGCTGGGAAGAAAGGAAAAGGAGCTAAAGTCAAGCTGCCTCGTTGGTATGAGTCTCCTCTTTCTTGGGTTACAATGCAATTCAGCGCCAGTATATTACTAGATAACCACGTAGCGGAAAGCATCCGGGCCTTTACGCGGAAACGTGCAATCTCCAGCCCTCCTAAACCTCTGAGAATGTGCGGGAGCTAATTAAGGCAACAAACTCACGAGGTGATCAGAGAAGACCAGAGAAATCTGAATAGTTATGGAGAGATCTGAAGGGGGGTGGGGGTGTGCGTGTGCGCGTGTAAAGGAGCAAAGAGTGAATACTGTGAATACATTCCATTTCCCTTCTCTTCCCGAGCGGTTTGTGAAGGCTGGATAAGCATTGAATTAAAGAATTTTGTAACAATTCCAAGTGGATATTTTCCAAATTAAAAAAAAAAAAATCAGTCATTTGAAAAGAGTGGAATGTTACTCTACATTACAGCTGGGTCACAAATATGTTCCGTACACTTTGTTACAGAACTGCTGAACCTTTTTTTTTTCCTTTTTACTATTTTTACATAAAGTACTGCATGTTGTGATGCTTGCAACAAGATACTAAATTCCTGACTTGAGCATTGTGAAATAGAAATGAATTTAAAAGAGTTCCCGTTCTAATGAGAAAGGGTGATTAACCTCGAAGAGGCAAGATCCTTCAGGGAAGCCCTTTATGACGTTTTTTGGCCTTTGGATCCCAACTGGTAAGAGCTGACCTCTGATGTGCCCCCGAGAGGAGGCCAGCAGCAGATCCCCACGCCCCGCAAGTGTCTCTTCTTTTCTGAGCATATAAACTCCAGCACTGAATTCACCCTATTTTTGTCTCCCACTTTCTTTCTGAAGGACCCTCCCTTGGATCCCGTTGGCTTCTTCAACTACCAGGATTGGCCAGTTTCATCTAATTGTCTGCCCTGGTGTTCTGGGTCCTAGGAGTCGGCTTTCCCATTTGACTTTGTGTCCACATGTTGAAAAGGGCAATTAAAAGTTCACTCGGAAAAAACAAAAACAAAAAATTAATTAAAAAATCAAAAAATCAAAAAAAATAAATAAATAAAAGTTCACTCGGAAGCCCCAAATTTAGTTCCCAAAGCTGACGGATGAAGCAGCGTGCTGTCTTCCGTTGATGCCACCATTTCTCTAGGGTTTTCTGAGATCTGTAAATGAAGTTCTGGAGGTTTATCAGTTTCCTTTAGAAACGACTGAATATCAGTGTAGGACTCAGAGCTGGAGAACACGTCCCTCCGTCCTCGGAGCCCCGGTGCCTCAGACTCCGCCGATGGCCTCCGCCGTGGGGGGATTACGGTTCCAGGACCGGGTATTCAGCGAAGACCCGGGACGTGGTCACCATTGAAACCAAAGAGAATCGGCTTTCAAGTTCAAATTCTGAGACGAACGTTGGCGACTGTGAGGTCCATCATTTTGAAGATAGAGCCTTGGCGCCCCAGAGAGGAAGGTGACCCGTTCAAAGTCTCCTGGCTCCTTGGCTGTGCAGTCGGATTAGAACTCATTTCTCCTGAGTCAACTGCAGAGCCGCCCTCCACTACCGGAGCCGACCACTTCTCCCTCATAGAAGCATCTCATTTATTCTAACTTTATAGACGGCTCATGGCGGGGCGGGGCGGGGGGGTGCTGTGATTTACAGACCGAGGGTTCACGCTGTGCCCCTGGCTGTGCAGATCTGGCCTCGGTGGCCTGGGCTCTAAGGCAGAGAGCAGACAGGCCCCCAGGGCAGCGGGTCCCGGCAGTGCTCAGGCAGGATGTGCGCTTCCTACTGTGGCCTTGATGCTTCTGCCTCTCAGATGGGGGGCGGGGGGGGAGACTGGTGCTTCGCTTCAGGACTCCAACCAACATCAAGGCAGTGTTCCAGCTTCTGCGGGAAGTATTTTGAAACGGAAAATGTTTGACCACTCCTCCTCCGGCTCTACCTCTATGTGCTGTGTGTAATGATCCAGAGAGAATCAATTGGACACTGCATTTTAAAGATAAGGATTGGGATTTTACTTCTGGGTAACCTGGTGACCCCAATCAATCTCTGTCTTACAAACCCTCTGAAGATGGGATGCTCTCGTCTGCAATTAAGTCCTTGCTTCCAAGAATGCCAACAGATGTTGCAATCCAAACACCTTTATTAACTATTTATCTTCAGATGTGTATCAACGATCTCTGGGCCAACAGAAACAGGAGACCCCTCCGTAAGCGGGAGAATCGCGCTCTTTCATCCTGGAGCTATTTCACTCTGTAATCCCTTTGAGAAGATAACAAGAGCCGCATTAGGGAGGGGGCCACTGATATTTAATTGCTTGAAAAATTTGCCTTTTCTAGAAGCGGTTGCCACCAATCCAGGGAAAATTTTGCTATTAAGTCGTGTCCCCCCATCAGACAAAGCATTAGACGGTGGTACGTCGGGCAAGCAGAAGGAGCAGCCAAAGTGGCACTTCCGACATTTGTGTTGTGCTTTACGACTTGGTGATCCTAGTCCATTCGCCAGACGCTGGCCCTGTCCATAAAGAACGATCCTTGCCACCCACGTGCCTCGCAAGACCGCCACGGGGCCAGTACATGGCGGTGGAGGACTCATGCTGGGAGTGGATACAAAGCCAGAATGTTCCAGGTAGGACTGAGCATTGTCCCCGGTGCTTGAGCTCATCAAGCTTTTGTTCTGTAACTGACCCCTTGCCTGAGCTGAGGTTACTTTATAGGGAGGAAAATATACTGTCGTGGGGCCAAGGGAACGGCTCCTCCTGGGCTTAAGTCACGCGCTAAGCTGCTGGAGTCCTCAGGGAGTGAAAGTCCTTTGCTTCGAAGGCAGAGGTGACGTCGCCGGAAGCTGATGAACTTCAGGCTTCTCGTGAGCACAGGCCCTTCCAAGGGGTTCTCATTGCCATTCGTCTTCATTAAACCTGCAAAAATCAGATATTCTAGCCACGATTGGTTGAGGACAGTATTTCCATTCTGACTTCTCTTCCATCCCACTTACGGGGCTGTCACATGGTGTTGAAGCGGGTCCCTGAGCGATCGCACACTCCAGCTGAGAGGACCTGGCGCTGGAGCTACGTCCATGTGGGGCCTCGTGGGATGTGTCTGCGATGTGCTGTCCTGCTTCCATACGGTGAAGCTATTTCCAGCCTTTCTGATGGAAAGATGACATCCGGGAACGCTTTCACTACGGTGCCAACTCACCCGCTGTCAGGACACAGAGCTGCACACCGAAGGTCCAATCAATAAAGTAAACGCTGGAGGCCTCTGGGGAATGGAGGAGAAGCACAGTTTGCCGGGGATGGGGTGACCGGCCGGCCTGTAGAAGGTGTGTCTAGTCACCACGTATACGCAATGGGAAATAGAGGGTTGCATTTCGGGGATGCCCAGGAAAAGCCAATTCTCTCCTGCCGGGAATATGCTACGTAAAACATTACTTATCATTATAAATGCATGTATGGTTTTCCTTTATTTTTTTAAAGATTTTATTTATTTATTCAGAGAGAGAGAGAGAGAGGCAGAGAGAGGCAGAGAGACAGGCAGAGGGAGAAGCAGGCTCCACGCAGGGAGCCCAATGCGGGACTCGATCCCGGGTCTCCAGGATCACGCCCTGGGCTGAAGGCGGCGCTGAACCGCTGAGCCACCCGGGCTGCCCTCGTTTTCCTTTAAAATGAGACTTGTGTGAACTAGAATTCATCACCATTCTGTGTCGTAGATGTGGACTAGGGCTGCCGTGATGAGCAAGCACACCCAGAGAGAAATGGTGAGTCTCCCGCACCACGACGTCCAGTGATGATCAACCAACGCCAGCCACGCGTGCTAGAGAAGAGAGTGGATTATCTCTCTATTACATTCCTATTGAACATAATTATGAATTAAGATGCGACCAGAAAGGAGTCAGTATGGGATCCCTGGGTGGCGCAGCGGTTTGGCGCCTGCCTTTGGCCCAGGGCGCGATCCTGGAGACCCGGGATCGAATCGCGCGTCGGGCTCCCGGTGCATGGAGCCTGCTTCTCCCTCTGCCTGTGTCTCTGCCTCTCTCTCTCTCTCTGTGACTATCATAAAAAAATAAAAAATAAAAAATAAAGGAGTCAGTAAAAAAGGTAGGTTAAGAAATGTAGATGTACCGTTATGTGATAAGCCGTTGGTTACAAAAAAAAGGCAAAGTTGTCTTTAGGATTTTGAGTGTCTACGGTGTGTCCCAGCTTTCTGCATACATACCCGTGTTGTACCCAATCTTTTATTGGTGACCTTTAGTATTCTTTTTCTCATAGAAGGCCCTTAAAAGTCTCCTTGCTTAGCCCCCGCATCATGTGGATCCGTCTGGGGGGTCAGGTGTCTGGCAGCAAAGCTTCACCCTCCATCAAAGATTGATTCTTTAAATCAGAGGGACCTGGGAGGCCAACTGTATGCCCGCTCCTCGGTTCCCTCTGCTCTCCCTCTGCTATGTTTAAGGAAATTAAGGCTCTGACATGGAACTCTCCGCCTGGGATCACAGCACCATGAGGGATAAATCCTTGCTTTAAAGGCAGTCCAGGTGGCTCAGCAGCTTAGCGCCGCCTTCGGTCCAGGTCGTGATCCTGGGGACCCGGGATCGAGTCCCACGTCGGGCTCCCTGCGTGGAGCCTGCTTCTCCCTCTGCCTGTGTCTCTGCCTCTCTCTCTCTGTGTCTCATGAATAAATAAATAAAATCTTTTTTTTTAAAAATCCTTGGGATCCCTGGGTGGCGCAGTGGTTTGGCGCCTGCCTTTGGCCCAGGGCGTGATCCTGGAGACCCGGGATCGAATCCCACATCGGGCTCCCTGCATGGAGCCTGCTTCTCCCTCTGCCTGTGTCTCTGCCTCTCTCTCTCTCTCTCTCTGTGACTATCATAAATAAATAAAAATTAAAAAAAAATAAAAGTAAAAAAATCCTTGCTTTAAGAAGAATGGGTCCTGGGACCTCGTGGCCACAGGGATCAGGGCAAAGGGACTGAGGAGCAGTGGACAGATCCAGGGTCCAGGCTGGACCGCCTCTGGTGCACGTGGGACCTGGGGAAACTTCCCTGTCTGGGCCCTGGAAACCCTCCCGCCTGTGCAGGCCTGCAGGAATTAGCTTCCCATATGGGACAGCCCAGGAGGGCCTCCGTGGTGGAGTGGCATCCAAGCAGAAACTCGGAGGCAGTAAGGGAGTCAGTCACGCGGCTCTCCGGGGCTTTCTATGAGGAGAGAACAGCAGCTCCCGAGGCAGGTGCGCGCAGCATCCTAGAGGAGCAGCACAGACCACCCGCTGGGGCAGAGCGGGAGAAGCAGCCACCAGTTCAGACCCTGACACTGAGCAGAGGCCGCAGGGAGGGAGTTGGCCCCGGGGGCTGGAGAGCCGCTGCAGCCTATGGAGGCTGGCGAGACGTAACCTGATGGCTATTCACGGCTCCCAGCCCTGTTGCCGTGCAGAGCAAGGGTCGAGAGCAAGTAAGCATCCTCTAGAGTCGCCTGCGCGTGTCCTGGAAGCAAGGGGCCCGCGAGGAAGGTGCCCGGGATCACCTCCGGGACGAGGCACCAAGCGGGGATATCTGGGAAGAGGCATAGGATGGCAGAGCCGGCTGGGCCGGATGAACGGGCATCGCGGAGCAGAGATGGGGCAGAGGGGGACGTTGTCAACACCACAAAGGCTGTGCTCGTGGAGATGGTGCTGTGAGGTGACCGGGAAGGCGGGCTTTGGCTCTGTGCCCTCAACAAGCCAGCTCCTTCCCGTCCCTCGGGGTCTCCATGGCTAAATGCTGACCGCATTGCCGTCTACGTCGGGGGGATGCCGCAACCAGAGGATGCTCGTGCACCTGGTGAGGCGTGGCGGTCACTCCCTGCGGGCCGTGATCCAAGTCGCCACGAAGTTCTGCGGGGCCAATGCACAGAACTATGGGGGGGGTGCAAACCCCGGATATCAGGCTGCAAACGATGCTTGAGGCCGGACAATGAAGAGCACTGAGTACCAAGGCCCGGGACACCGAGCAGCAGCACCCCTACCCCGGTGGTTCCAGGAGGGCTTCCTGGACTTGCCTGGTTTGAGAGTCACTTGGGAACAACGGGGTCCCCCAAGGCCCCTAGGCTGGGACGGGGCCCTGGGAACTGAGCCCCAGCAACAGTCCCAGGTGATTCTTACGCTGCTGCTGCTCAAGAAGCTGGGTTTTTTATTCCCCTAAGTGTGAAATAAGGTTGTCCTCAGCCACCCAGGACCTGGGTGGGGCCGGGGGGACGGAGAGGGAGGTCTGGGGGCCCCTCCGGAGGCCAGCGGTCCCCCAGGAGACGCTGCACAGGTCGTGGCCGCCTGGTCGCTGACTCATCCTGGCAGCGACACCGGTACGTGTCCTCCGCTGATTCCGGCCTCCTCTCTGAGCAGCAGCGTCCTCCTGCTGGAGAAGAAAAGTGTCGAGGGCCAAGTCTGGCAAATTCTAAAGTCCCTTCTAGCTCCACGTTTATCTATTTATCAAACAGCCTAATCTTTGCAAAGGCGCTGGTGAGGCTGCGGCCCGGCCCGGAGACAGACTTTGCAAACTTTGCCGACAGACTCCGGGCTCTTGGGGTTACGCAAAGGGCACCGGCTCCCCCTGCCATCAAGATAAGAGCGGGAACGTGTCCGAAGGGCCTTTGTCCCTGGAGGTTCGCATGGACCTCTGCACGCACAGACCTCAGCTCTCCGACTTGTCCGATTTAACCCTTATCGCGCTGCAGCGTCTGGGGGCTGCGTGCGGACGGTTCCAGGCAGTGACCACCCACCTCCTGGCTGGCGCTGGGCCCTTCCTCTGCCTGCGACAGCGCCCGGTGCTCTAACGCCCTCCGACCGGGAGCCTGCTGAGTCTGTGGCCTAGAAGCAGAGACAATAGACGCCTTTGATTTTGGATAAATCGCTTAGGGACTCCAGGCCTCAGTTCCTTCATCCGAGAGACTTTCGGTTCCCTGGAGGAGACTCCCTTCCTCATTGCTACCAAAAGCTGTATTTGGAGTCGATAATTGAGCATTCGGAGGTCATGAGCGAAACCCCCCCCGTTTCCCCCACCGTATTGCGGGTGGCCTCACTTCTTAGGGTTAGTTTACAAGATAATAGTTTCATCCTACGTGAGAAGCTGCCTCTCTGCTCACCGTAGCTCTATTTTATCTTTAAAAAAAAAAGAGTATTTATTTGAGAGAGAGAGGGCAAAAGCACGTGTGCACACGCGTGGGGGCAGGGCAGGGAGGAGGAAGAGAACGCGGAGCAGACTCTGCGGGGAGTGCGGGGCTCTACCCGGGGGCGGGATGGGGCTCTAGCGGGTCTCCATGCCGTTGCCCCGACACCATGACCTGAGCTGCAACCGCCCGAGCCGCTGGGCCGTGCACGGCCTCCCCATCGAGGGCATCTCCACGTGCGGGGCCAGCGGACAGGGGGGCGCCTCCCTGATCGGCTCAGCCGAGCACCGCGTGTCCACCGTTGTCCTGTGGAGCCCAGACCCCTCTAAGCTGCACGTTCCTGCCACTTCCAAGGGGAGGTTCCCAGTGATGCCCTGATGCAGCTTCTAAGGGGAAAGGGGGCCGCGTAGAGGTTATTAATTTATGGGCTCATCTCCAGACCTAGGGTGTGGAGGTGAGAACCATTTCTGAGGGGAAAAGCATAAAAAGCTTGAGAAAACATATACTGTGAGGGTGTGGGGTGGGGAGAGCTTGTGGGCAGCCGCCGGCGCCACGTTGATGGCTTGGCCAAGAGGTTAGGCCTCGCTCTGGGGAGAACGGCCACCGGAGGAGACTGGGGTGCCTGGTCCGGGGCCCTGATGCTCCTGTGCGGCTGGTCTCCTCGCTCCTCACAGCACTTCCCAGGAAGCCTCCTCGTAGAGCACCTCCGCCCCCGGCCCTGGGGAAGGCGCCGGTCACCCCACAACAGCAGGGCTGACCTCTGTGCACAGCTGTGGGCCGCGCCCTCCCCCCTCAGCACCCTCCCCCCTCCGTCCTCCCCTCCCGCCCTCCCCTCAGCACCCTGAAGCCCCTGCCGGAGCAGAGGCCCCCAGGGTGTCACCCCCCCGGGATGTGTGGTCCGTGCGAGGGGAGGCCCCAGAGCGCCCAGAGCGGGAGCCCAGGAGGCGGCGAGGCCAACAGCCTGGGCCCGGCCCTGAGCAGGCGCCGCGTGCAGACCGCGCTGCAGCTAATTTCCGGCGAGGCCTCCTGCCAAGTCCACGCCGAGCGGCCTCGGCAGCACAAGGAGGCCACGGGGGCGGCTGAGGGTGCTGCGCGGGGGGTGCCCGCTTCCTTCATGGGGCTGCAGGCCGGCGGAGGGGGAGGGCGCAGCGGGCAGCAGGGAGCGGGGCTGAGGATGGAAGCTTCGGGAGTCTCCCTGGGCCCAGGGAAGCTCCTCGGCAGCCTGAGGCGGGGATGCCTGGTGGGCCCAGAGAGCAGCCGCCCCTTCCCACTGGGGTGCCTGCCGCTGCGCCATCGAGCGCGGCAAAGTGCAGCTCCAAGGACAGGACTGGCCCCTTGTCCGCTGCCCGGTGGCCCGAGCCACCCACCGGCCACAGCCCTCGTCAACGGCAGGAGGCCCGCCGTCCTTCTGGGCGCTTCCCCGGGTCCCACTGTGCGGCGGCCTGGGGTGCGGTGGGGTGTAGGCAGACAGGGGGGCCGCTGCCCAGGGAGCCGCCGGGCCCAGGGACGGCTGATCAGGGTCTTCTGTGAGATCCCGTAAGATTCCCGGGGCCCCTGGCTCGACGCGGACGCAGGCTGCCCGCTAGCCACTTGCGCACACGCCAGTCCCGGGGCAGCCCGGCCCGTCCCCACGCGGCCCTCATGCTAGCCTCACCAGAGGGGCCGAGAACCCGGCGATCGCGGCCCAGAAACCGAGGCCTGCCTCCTTGGTCGCGGCCAGCACCATCCCACGGAGCTGCTCGGGGCGCGCGGGGAAACTCGAGGGACTTCCACAGAGGGCTCCCTCCCGGACGGATAGTCTTCCTTCCATTGCGTATGGAAGCGAGGCCTAGAGGTGCTGCCACCCTGTCACCAGGCAGAGGTTGCAGCCCCCCTGGGAAGGAGAAGGGCCGAGAAGGGCTGTGGAAACGGCCCGGCCCCTGACCCGACCTCTCCCGGGCGCCCTCCCCTCGGTGGGCGTAGGTGTAGGCATAGGCCGAGGCGCATGGGATTTCCTGCCCTTGCCTTGGAGGGACCCAGGCCCCGAACCTGCTGGATGCCAGGTCTGGTTGCTCCAGGAGGTCACAGAGCAGATGCTGGCCTTCAAAGACAATGACCGCTCACACCTTCCTGTTTTGCTTCCTGGGACGCGAGGGAGTAAAAGACTCGCCATGTCACAGTGGACCTGGAAACACCCGTGGGGGCGTCTGTGTAACCAGCTCTCCTGACAGATGAAGACATGGAGGCCCCGCCACCTGAGCAGAAACGTGACGCGGATGTCGCCCCCGGGCTCGCGGGCTCAGGGCCACACTCCACGGGTCCGCCCGCACGCGCGCTGCGCTCACCCACTCACTCACCCTGAGCGCAGGGCCGCCGAGCTCAACAGGGGCTGCTGCACGGCCCCCGACTGTTTGCCAGATTCTTAAAAAATCAAGCAGACATGTGCTCTGCGGCCCCGCAATTCCGCTGGGCAGCCTCTGCCCTGGAGGGATGAAATCGTGCGTGACGCTCGCCTGCCCGTGGCCATCCACACTACAGCCCGGAGGCCAGCAGGTGAGGGCGGGCCTCACACCAGGGCCTGTGCTCGGCCGCCCGCCCGGGGAGGCCGCTGCTCACCAGGAGAGCTAAGGAGCGAGCGAGCGCTGGGGCAGCAGCCCGCGGGCCGGAGCATGTGCGGGGGGTGGGGGTGGGGGACACAGAGAGGACACGGGGTGCAACGCCCGGATGTGCAGCTCTCAGCAGCGCAGACCTACGGCGATGGAGACACAGCAGCGCTTCCCTCTCCTCCGTGTCTATGCGGGGGCGCTGACCAGCGAGGGGCGTGATGGAGATTTCTGGGGCGAGAGAAATGCTCCATGTCCTGGGGCACCCGGGGGGGCTCTGCGGTGGAGCATCCGCCTTCAGCCCAGGGCGTGACCCCAGGTCCCAGGATCGAGTCCCACTCGTTGGGTCCCTGCACGGAGCCTGCTCCTCCCTCTGCCTGCGTCTCCGCCTCTGTCTCTGGGTCTCTCATGAATTAATAAATAAAATCTTAAAAAAAGAAAACAGAAATGTCCTGTGTCTCGATCAGGGGATGGGGCACGAGCGACCCACTGGTCAAACCTGCTCAAACACTTAGCTCTGACTGGTTCACGGCGTGCAGGTCACACCTCAAACCGGCCTTCTGCTTGCAACGACCCGTCTGGCCATGACAGGAACGTGCGAGAGCAACCCCGGGTCTGGTTGGAGGGCGTGTGAGCCCGACCGCGCCAGGGCCCGTCCGTGCGTGTGTCCGGAGCCCAGAGCGTGCTCCGCCCGCCGCCGTGGGGCTGTCGTCAGGCTGGCCGACCGCGGCCCTAACAGCGGGTTGGGAGAGCCATTTGCTCTGGGCCCTGCGGCCACATCACAGGCCCCGTGCCGCTCTCTGGCCTACTTCCCCGGCCACAACCGCCTCGCGGTCAGCGAGGAATCGTCCCCTCCTCACCCTCTCATACCCTTCCGGAGCCTCCCTGGGCCCCGGCTGCCCTTGACATCACTCGAGACTCGTGGGTGAGAAACACGCTTTCTGACATTCCGGGACGGCTCCCCTGGGCTATTGCAACACTCCTTTCTTCCCCTTTTTTTTTTTTTTTTAACTACCATTTCTGTTTTCTTCATTTCTCCTGCCAAGATGTCAAATCAGGGTCTCTCCAGATGCCAACATCTGGTATTAAATTGCAAGTCTGGATAATCTTCCAAAACAATGTTTTCCAAGAGCCAGGGAACTTCTTTTGCTCACGTTATTCATCTGTTCAAATTGTATCAAGTTCCTTCATTGATTTTTCTACTGAAATATATCTTTCAACATGTCAAGGCCATCCTAGTTAAGATAGGCCTAAGGCTGGCATCAGGCCACGAGTCGCCTGGAGGATGTGTGATCTGTTGTTTTGTTGTTCTCTTTACTTTCCTCTTAAAAAAAAAAAAGTATATATATCACAAATAAACCCTTCATTGAATAAGCATTGAACGGATTCAGCTCTTCCGTTATTGTGATGTTTGTATTTTCAATGCAAAATGAAGTCTCCAAGATGCCAGACATATGGCCCCCAGATGAAGTCTGGTCGTCCGACTGTGGGGCTGGAGGTGGTGTGAGAATGTGTCAGCCGCATGCCGCGTGTGTCAGCCAGCTGGGGATGTGCGCCCGCGGAGGAGAGGACCCGCCGCCCCGAGCTCCCTTCCTCCGGCTCCTCCCAGAGATCTCCATTCCTCTCCCGTGGAGTCAGGAAATGGGGGACATGCAGGCACTCCCGTCTCCAGGGTCCTGGTGTGGAGGCTGAAGAGACGTGTCAGGGAGCCGGGTCCCAGCCCCCACCTCCTTCTGCTCCCCCAGAGCCAGTTCACACCCATGTGCCCCATGCCCTGGCTTCCCCGTGACCCGAGGCCACACACCACCAGCTCCCTTGGGGCTGTGTCTGCCATCAGGTGATCCCTGCAGGGCTGGCTCTAGTCTGACAGGTGAGGCTGTGCTCCTCCTTGGAGCGGAGCCATGGGGGTCACCTGCCTGGCAGTCGGGGTCCCCAGAAGGGGCTTCCATCCCCATTTCCAGCAGGACACACGGAGGAATCCACACTCTGCGCAAGTGTGGGGTGTGCACTTGGTGGGTGCGCCTCCCTGTCCAGCTCCCCTTCCTCCCTGCCTGCCTGCTCCCCTCCCTTCTTTCCTGCTTCCCTCCTCCCCATCTTCCTTCCTTCCTTCCTTCCTTCCTTCCTTCCTTCCTTCCTTCCTGAGCCTCCTGCTGCTTGGCCTGCTCACTGGAGACCTTTCTGCGGCAATAAATTCCTTTTACACTTTAAGCTGTTGCAAAGTGAATTTGGAAGGTGAGTGTGCCTGGCCTGCTGTCTAGACACGACCGCAGCGTGCAGATGGAGCTGGGCCTGCCTGGGATCTCACGTGAGCCCCCCTGGGCCCATCTGGGGCTTCATAAGTCTCCAGGGAGCCGGGCCAAGGACCCGCGGCCCACCCGAGGGCCTGCAAGCCTCCGTGCGCTCGCTCGGCTGCCCAGGAAGCGCTGAATCGGCAAAATCGGGCGTTGTTAGAAGAGCCGGGGGAGAAACGTGAATTTAAACACACAGCACAAGCCCACCACAAAACAAATGCTGAACAAAAGGTTAATTCCACGGATAAACAGCTCTCAGCGGCGCTTGACGGAGCGTCTGGTTCCCATTCCGCGCTGCCATCCTCCAGATGCTGCCTCGGTTGGCGCGGAGCCGCAGGGCTGCTGGCAGCCCCAAGTGGCAGCTCTCAGGATGGGGCGCCGTCTCCGCAGGCGCTCCCCGGGGCGGCACGTCTCCAGGAGGAGCTGCCTCGACTCCGGCCGTAATGCCTTGCAGGGTCTCGGCGGGTCTGGGGGGGGTCCCACCAGTGTGGGGACAGGGGGGCACCTGATTCTCCACTCCTGTGTCTCGGCTGCGGGGCCGTCGTCCAAGCCCCCTCGGTCTGGGGGCGCAGACTCTGGCTCCTGCCCCCTCGGCCTCGGGACGACACGCTCTCCGGGGCACCCACTCCACCTGGTCGGACCCCATCTTCACGAGGGGGCCGCACCCCGCGCTCCCTCCGGGCAAGGACGGGGACTTGCTCATCCTCGTGTCTCCTCCGAGTTCCTAGAGGGACGCGCATGGCCGGCTCCCGCTGTCTGTCCGCCGCCGAGGACGCGGCGAGGTGAAGGGACCTGGCCGCCCGCCGCCCCGCAGCCCGAGAACAAAGGCCGCCTGCTCAAGAGGTGTCCTCCATCATGTTGAAAACTGTGTCCAATCTCATTGTAGGAAGCAGCAGGTAGCTGTGAAAGGCGGCCGGGGCCCCCACGGCGACGGCTGTGGCTGCAGGTGAAAGGTCACCTCGCCGGCAAGACTCTGACCCTCAACGTTTTTGTTGGGGGTGTCACAAGGTAGATTAATCAGATTTATGGCATTAAGCTCTGCCAATATCTTTATCCTCCCGGCTCCTGGTCTCTGGCAAAACTCTCTCTCCTACAGGGGAAAATCTCTCCTTTCTGATGAAGGGGAAAGTGTTTTTTATTTCTTTCTCGCAGTTTTTGGTGCAACGTGGAAATGGTTGGACGCCTCTAGCACCCACAGATAGAGCCCAGCGGCCCTTCCTTCCTAGAAGAGCTCGATGTGGTTTGTTTTGGGGTTGTTCGGGGAGCTTTCCCGGTACTTAAACGCCCGTTAGCCCGGGAACAACGGGGAGGGCAGGGCTGGCTGGTGCTGGGGGCGTCTTGGCTCCTCGGACCGGGGCACCCGGGGAAGGGCGCTAAGGAGACTGGGGGCCTGGGTGTGGGTCCCGGGGCAGCCCGTCGGAGCCCTGCGTCCCCGGGGCAGGAGGGCGGCTCGTGAAGGAGCGGAGCCCGCCAGCGCCGGAGCTTGGAGCCGCGTCCCAGCAGGAGCGCGAGGGCGTCCGCTGATGCCGCAGGTGCCTTTCAGGGGCCTCGCGGGGGAGCTCCGATTCCTGCTGCTAGAAATTTGTCTACAAATTTTCCCTCATTCAGAAGTGACGGGATCCAGGAGACGGGGCCTAGATATGATGACTTGATTAAGGCCTGCGCGGGCGCGGCCGGAAGGGAGCGGCTCCCCTCCCGGCCCTCGGCAGGACAGACCGCGGCCGAGCTCCTGCCCCAGCCCGAGGGGTCAGACTCTGACTCGCTGCTTGGATTTTGACGCGGGTCCCTTGCGGAGGAAGAGGGAGCACCACGTCCCCACATTCATTTGCAGCCCAAGATCAAGCACCGTCTGTGCCTCGGTGGCGCTTAGTGCGTTCGGGGTGCTGGGCAGTGAGTGCGAGGTTCCCCAGACGCCGGAGGGAAGTGGCCAGCGGGGTGAGGGGCCCGGACGCAGCGGGAGAAACGTCGCCTTTGGGCAGGTGCCCACGCCGCAGACCTGAGAGCCAGGCGCAGAGGCCAGGGCGCCCCGAAAGGGCGAGGAGCAGCGCAGGGCAGGCGGGAGGACACTGGCACGTTCAGGAACGTTCTCCAGCCACAGGGCTGTGTGAAGGCAAGGGCAGGCCCAGGCCGGGGGGCTCCTGGGGCTTCTGGGGCTTCTGGGGTTTCTGGGCCTCTGGGGCTTTTGCGACAGGGCCGCGACCAGGAGTCAACACGGGGCTGTTTGTGGCCACAGCACAGCATCCCTGGGCAAGGGTCCTGGGGTCACGGCTTCCCGCCCATGATGGTTGTCAGGGCGCTGGGCACCCCCGACAGCGCGGGCCGGCAGGTGAGACCATGGGCAGGACCTTGTGGAACCCAGGGCCAGGCTGGGAGGCGGCCCCAGGCTGGCGCCCCACGGACAATGGGGGGGACCCTCAGGTTGGTGCTCACCAAACAGTGGGGGCTACCCCAGGCTGGCACCCCACGGATGGTGGGGACAACTCCAGGCTGATGCCCTGGGGTCTGTGGGGATGGCCCCAGGCTGGCGCCCCACAGACAGTGGGGGGACCCCCAGGCTGGTGCCCTGCAGACGGTGGGGGGACCCCCAGGGCAGGCGCCCCGAGGGCGGTGTGGGGGACTGCAGGCTGGTGCCCCTGGGGTCAGTGGGGGGACTTCCAGGCAGGTGCCCCAAGGTTGGTGGGGGGGACCCTGGGCTGGTGCCCCGTGGATGATGGGGGTAACCTCAGACAGGTGTCCCATGGGGTGAGGCGGGGGCAAGGCAGGGCCCCCGATGGGCCCTGGGGGGTCGGGGAGCTGTGCATTTGCAGGACGGAGGGCGACACTGGGGGCGGCGGGGTCAGCGAATGACCGGGACTGGATGGGGGACAGAACACGGGTGAACTGCAGTCAGACGGCGTCCTGCAGCCTCCTCCACCCCGCCGCCCCCCGGGGCTCGGGGCCTTCCCGCCGGGTCTGGGCCCCCGGACGTGCGGGTGATGCCCGGGCCCATGGACCCGCCGGGGAGCCCGGGGTCCCGCTCCTTGCTAGAGCGCCACCTCCTCCAGGAAGCCTTCTGGGCCCCGTCGTGACCGTCAGGATCCAGCATCTCGCCGCCACCTCTGGGGTCCGCCCCTGGCCGCCGCGTGAGCGCAGGTGTCCCGGCCTCCGACCTGGTGCGGGTCGCCGTCGGGAACAGACGCACTAGCGAGGTATTTCCCGGTTCAAGACAGATCATTTTAAGCGGTAGGGCGCGTGGGGTGTGGACGCTGCCTCCCTGGGGCGCGCCGGAGCCGCGTCTGCAGCCGGCGCCCTCACCTCCACGCAGAAGGGGCGCGAGGGTGTGTGCTGCTGCCGCCTTTATGTCCGCGTTCAACCCCTCTTCCCCCCGACCCCCATCAATTATCGAATGCCTTAAAAAAAAAAAAAAACCTCCCCCAGCAGATGTGTGAGTTGTTTGATCTTGAGGCTGAATAGGATCGAGAGTATCCGAGACTCCGATTATGGCGTAGAAGAGGGGGAAAGAAATCTTAACAGGAGCTCTGTGAAGGAGGGAGTTCAGCTTTGATCTCACTATTGGATTTTGCTGGTGGGGCGTGTGTTTATATCTATTTCTATTTATCTTTTTAGCTCCAAAATTCCGTGCGGCGGCGGCCGTCCTTTGTGACCCTGCAGAAGGCAGTTTTGTCTGGTGGCGCGCAGGGCGATTGAAGTCATTTAAGGTAAGAATTTAATTTCTCCGGGACATCAGGAGAGGTCCCTAGCTTAATTTATGGATATCTTCTCCTTTAAAGGATTCTGAAATAATTGGGGCCACTTTATTTCAAGCCAAATGGAAAAAGAGGCCCATTAAAAACCAGAGAGGCCGTGCTTCCAGACGAGGAGGTCCGACTTTATCGTTTTAATTCCTGATTTGCACATCTTCCTCTCTAAAGAAAAGCCAGACCATAGAAAGTTGCCGGACCTCTGCAGCCTGGAAGGACAGAGCTACGGCACATTGGTTTGTAGTTAGGTTCTCTCCAAAGTTTCCCGGGAACGGGGCCTCTTCTTTGAAAAAATTCGATAGTTTTAATTTTTTTTATTTTTATTTTTTAGATTTTATTTATTTACTCATGAAAGATGCAGAGAGAGAGGCAGAGACACAGGCAGAGGGAGAAGCAGGCCCCCTGCAGGGAACCCTACATGGGACTCGATCCCGGGACCCCGGGGTCATGCCCTGAGCTGAGGCAGACGCCCCACCGCGGAGCCCCCCAGGCGTCCCCACAATAATTTTATTTCTTTATTTTTTCCCCCCACAATAATTTTAAAAGTCAAGTAAAGATAACTGATCTGACAATCCAGCACGATGACCCTGGGGAGCCACAGAGGAGGTTTTGATGCGTTCTTGCAGCTTTGTGGGATTGTGGATTTTTCATGCATTTCGGGGTGAAATCTCACAGTTGACTTTCCTCCTACCGAGGGCTGCTGAGATGCGGATCCCAGCGTTCCTCGCGTGCACCCCTCAGGGGTTCGGGGCCCACCGCGCCCCAGGCTGTGCCCGCAGGCTTCTAGGATGCTTCTCCGCCCCCAAGGCGTAAGCCGCCGACCGCCCCTAAATCAGGAACGCAAAATTCTCCTGTGCAGCTCTTCTCAGAATGTGTTTTATTTAGCGTTTTCGCGGGCTTTCCCGGAGCACCCGCCCAGCCTGAAGCGGAAGGTGTCCACCGCCGCCCTCAGGGCCGAGATTAAACGCCGCAGAGACACACCAGCTTTTCCTCATTTGTTCGCCGACACGTGTGCACGCCGCGTCGCTAAAGCTCTGTTTCTGGTGGCGTCTTGTCGAGGCCTTCGCGGTCGATCTGCTGAACGGGTGCCGATGCCGGCGAAGGCCTCGCTGACGCAGTATTCGGTGCGCGCTTTGCCGCTGAGCACGCCCGACGGCAACGCTGGCTTTGCCAGGTTTTGATCTGTTTTAAGTCACCTAAAATCTTCTTTGTCGAACGCGGGTCTTGAGGTTGTTTCGTGGATCAGATGAGGCGACCTTGAGTGTTAGGGGCTTGCCTGTCGCATGGCAGGTGCTCATGAAACACTAGCCGGTTTTCCCCCTTTTGCACGATTTTCTAGAGCCTTGACTTGGGTTTTGGTAGCTGGGGTCAGCTTTTATCTTACGGTAGAGGTTGATATAGTCAACATTTGCCTTAAAAACCAAGGTCTCTGAGCCGTTACCGGGCTGGGGAGGCAGGACGCACCTGCTGTTGGCTTGTCGGCTTCATGCACTCGCACCTGGGAGCCCGACCTGGTTCGGCTCGGAGGAACCAGCCGGCACCCACTGCTCGATGCTCTTGGAGCCACCAGCGCGGGAGTCGGCCGGGCTTCCACCTGCCAGGGCCCGGGCTGTGGCCGCGCCTCGGCCAACCCGGAGTCTCTCCTGGGAACGTGCACCTTGCGTGGACCGATGGGAGCTCTAGAGAACCCCTTGATCCCTGCTCGCTCGCGCTCCAGACTGCCCACCTGGGGCCCGCCTCCGGCCTGGCCGTGCTAGGCCCATTCTTCTGATTCCCGTTCCGTGGTCCCGTGTCTTCTACCAACTTCTTTCCGTGTTTGAGAGCGTGAGACTCCATTTCCCTTGCTTTCGGGTAGAGAATTCTGAGATCGTAGGTCAGTCACCACGTCCACATTTCTAAAGCTCGATTTACGTTACGACGGATCCACAGTGGAATTCTTTAAAGAATCTCCTGTGTTTTGAAACAAAGGCTTTAACAACCGGGTTTTAGCACGGGCTTCCCGTGCCCTTGAGTAGAAGTAGACTTTCCCCTGATCACACGGTGGAGAGTCACCGGACGTGCCGTCGGGGGCGGGGGGTGCTCAGGAGAGGCCGGTGTGTTGCGCCTGTGCCGGAATCGGTGCTTCCTAAACCCCGTGTGCATCGAATCACCTGGACTGCTTGTTGGAAACACTAAGTCTTGGGAACAGCCCCCAACCCCGCTGAGGTTCTTGCTCCGTAGGTCTGGAGCAGGACCCTGGAATCGGCTGGCAGGAGACGCCGACGCTGCTGACCTGTGGGCCACGTTTGGAACAGCAAGTCTTTAAACATTACCTTTTCCCCACGCAAGCAAGGCTCTGGGACACAGAAAGGTTTTCCCGTGACTTGTTAAAATGAAAAGACAAGAGACAAGGTAAGAACGGCTTTTCCCTGTGAACTCGAGAGGCACCCGCCGCTTTGTCCCGTTCATCCCTGGGCAGGAGGAGGTGACGGCTGGGGTGGGGGGTGTTCCAAGGCAGGTATCCTCACGAGCCAGCCTGGCACCCCGGGCCTCACAGGCTGCTAACTCAAGGCTACTCAAGGTTTTCAGTGTTGTTTTGTTTTTTGAAGTAAGTAGTTGCACGACATCTGGAGACAATGCAAGAGACCACAGCTGGGGCCGGGGCGCCGCTGAGCCCCGCTCCTCACGGTGTCCTCCTGGGAGCCCCTCACTCCGGCCTCCAGCACCGACAGCCCTCGCTTCCCTCCACCAGCCCGCCCCTCCCCCTTTGCCCTACCCCAGCTCTGAGCTTGCCTTGCCCTGGATCCTTCCATCATCTTTATCAGGCATCATCCCGACATCTACATACTCCGCTTTGGGGTGTTAAAAAGCTAGTTCTGATGCTCCCAACAGCCACTGCTTCTTTACCCCCCACTGTATCCTAGAGCTTTATCTATCTCGTGTCATCCTTGCAACAACCCTAGGTGAGTATGATTATCCCCGTTTGTACGTTCGAGGAAACAGGGTCAGGGAAGTAACTTGCCTTAGATAAACTGGGCCTACCCAGAATTTTTTTTTAAGATTTTATTTATTTATTCATGAGAGACACAGAGAGGCAGAGACACAGGCAGAGGGAGAAGCAGGCTCCATGCAGGGAGCCCGATGCAGGATTCGATCCCGGGGCCTCTAGGATCGCGCCCTGGGCCAAAGGCAGGCGCCAAACTGCTGAGCCACCCAGGGATCCCCTTAGGCCCAGAATTTGAACTCTGTGCTCTCTGACTCCAAAACCTATGTCCCAAACCACCGTGCGATTCTAAATTAATTCTCTGTGTGTGCATGTGTGAGCACGTGTGCGTCTAATTCAGCTTAGCCCCGTCTAAGCTCACCTAGGCAGGACCCGAAGGGTCTAGAAGAACATTCTAGTTGTTCTCTTGACCAGGCTCACATCCTATGGAGCGTTTGTAGTGACATTTTTTCCCAGAGAAATCATTCAAGAGGTACTGTTTACCCCTGGGGTGTTGTTCTCTGGGGCTGACATTTCTGGACGCCGGTGGGGGTAGGCCCATTACTGGAAGTGGGAAGCATTTTTTCCTACTTACCAATCAGCTGGGTCTTCCATTCATATCCATGAGACAGACTAGAAATCCCACTGCCACGATGAATAAAGAGCTCATTATTTGTTGTCATCTATTGAAAGTCTGTTTTGTGTGGCCCATGAAGCCGGGTTCTAGAAGGAACCACAGAGGGTTCAGAGGGTTCTGACTGGGGAGGCCTGGCACACAGGGTGCCCTGGGATGCAGAGTTGCAGGCACAAGTCCAGCAAGGGAGAGGAGGCCGGGCCCGGGTGGCAGGAAGTGTCCTGGTCGTGGCCATCGGTTAGACTCCTGGCTGAGCCTAAAGGTTCCCACCTGGAAGGGAGATACTGTAGTGAGGGTCTTGGGTAGTGGAAGAGCTTGAGGCCGGATGGGTGTCAGCCCTGCTAAGTGGGTACCCGGTTCCCCTTGCGCAGGAGCCCAGGCAGTGGCTGAGAAGGCGCAGGAAGCATTCATCCGTCTGTTCATCCGCTCACATTTCCACAGACGCACGTCTGAGTACCAACTTGGCGTGGAGAATACAGTCACGAGCAGGACACGGGACTTGTGGGCGCAGCTGTTAGGTGAACGGCACAGGAGTGATCTGATTACAGTTGTGACCAGTACTGTGACGAGGATGAGCACGGAATCACGAGAGGGCTCATGCTCTGCGGCTACGCGGCATGCAAGTGCCCCAGCAAAAGGGCAGGAGCTCAAGACCAGCCTCCACGTGTCTGCGGGTCATTTGGACCAGGTGAGACTAAGGCTTTCTGGAGGTTCAGGCCCCAGTCCATGTCACTGCAGAGAGACTCTGCACCCATGCTGAGAAAGGGTGTGGAAGGTTAAGTGATTCCTGGACTTAGAACCAGAAGAGCTGATCCCAGCCAATCCCTATTCCCGTAGCATGACTTAAGTGAATTCCCTAAATTTTAAGAGATTTAAACTCTTTGAGGCTCAGTTCCCTCATCTGTAAATAGGAGAAATGTTCCTGGGCAGCCTGGGTGGCTCAGCAGTTTAGCACCTGCCTGTAGCACCTGTGATCCTGGAGACATGGGATCGAGTCCCGCGTCGGACTCGCTGCATGGAGCCTGCTTCTCCCTTTGCCTGGGTTTCTGCCTCTCTCTCTGTCTCTCTGTGTCTCTCATGAATAAATAAATAAAATCTTTAAAAAAAAAAAAAAAGGAGAAACGTCCCTGCTTGGCCTGCTGTATAGGGTTCGTGAGCAAGCAGGTGAAAGGGTTTTGTCAAGTATGAAAAGAAGGAGATATTTAAAAAAAAAAAAAAAAAAAGAAGGAGATATTTATGATCCGCACACGCATGCACGCACACACACACCCCGAGCTTAATGAGCCCAGGATGTGTAGGGCCAAGCGCAGACTTCAGTGCTAATGAAGCATTGAAAGGGTTGGGTCTGGGGAGATTCCCATGAGTACTCTTCAGAGGGATGAGTGTCAAACAGGGAAGAAGGAAGTGGCCTGGACACAGGAATTCCACAGGCCTGGCGTGTGTGAAGGCAGGTCTTTCAGAGGGAAGAGCCTGAGGGGACACCCAGAGGTATGCTTGACAAGAGTCCAGAGCCTCAGTGGGGGGTAATGAGAGGTGAGGGGAGGTGTAAGGGAGCAAGGACTAGCCGGGGAGAGGTCTGGGACTACGCGACCATCTCCCTTTCTTGTTTTTTATGGTTCTAGTTTAGCCAAATCTCACTTAAAACATTAAGATATAAAAAAAAAAAGATAAGATAAAAAAATAAAAATAAAAATAAATAAAACATTGAGCTAAATCATGAATTTAGCTCAATTATCATGGAGGTTTATTCATCTTAGACAGGAAGGCCCTTTTATCTACAGCTAAAATGGGAAGAGATCAGGTGGGGTTGGGAATGAATACGGGCCCCTTTTTGAAGAGAAATGAAGTTAGTATCCCTACCTTACACTCCATGAAAGGTGAATTTCAAGTGGGTTAAACATGGGAAAGGTAAAATATAAAACTTTAAGAGAAGCTACGGAGGAAAAGATAAGAGAATATACTTGTGACCTTGGCGTGGAGAAGGACTCTTAAAAAAGAATGCAAAAGCCCAAACCTTAGGGCAAGGTACTGACGGATTGGCTACAATAATATTCATGTTTTGTGTTCAGCAAAGGATACATGAGATAAAGACGAAAGCTGGGCAGCAGATGAAGAGAATCTCTTTGCAGTGCCTGGAGCTAATGCAAGTAAATAGACTAGACAAGGAACTCCCGAAGACCAACAGGAAGACATAAGGAATCCAATGGAAAAATGATCAAAGGCTACATGTAGGCAAGTTACACAGGGGGAAAATTTAAGGCGAGCAAGTACACAAAGAGACCTCAACTTCATTGATAGAGAAATGTAAAGTAAAATTACAAAATTGCATTTATGCACATGAAATTTGCAAAAAACCCCTGAGAGTATCAGGTCATAAGTACTGGTGAAGGAGGGAGGAAGCAGGCACCCCCAGCATCCCACGTATCGCCATTCCAGGGGCCTTCATGTGCAGTAGGTACCTAAGAAAGCGTGTGACGTCCGGCCAGCTCTCACTCTAGGGCTAAATGCCATAGAAATGCTCACATAAGAGTCTCTTAATCATAGGAAACAAACTGAGGGTCGCTGGAGGAGAGAGGGGTGGGGGGATGGGGTAACTGGGTGATGGGCATAAAGAGGGTATGTGATGTGATGAGTATTACATAAGGCTGATGAATCATTGAGCTCTGCCTCTGAAATTAATAATACAGTATATGTTAATTAATTGAATTTAAGTTAAAAAAAAAAGAAAAAGAAATGCTCACATTAGTCCAAATTGTATGCAGCAGCAGGGAGTTGGGGTGATCTCAGAAACCATCTCCAAGGGGATGCATAAATGAAATGAGGTGGGTACACAGCGTGAAATATTATGCAATAATTAGAAACAGGGAACTGGAAGTAAAACACTGACGTGAATAGATTTTGGCAAAATAGGTTTGGGTGAAAGAAAAGAAACAGAATGAGATATATAGCCTCATAGCATTCATCTAAACTAAAATCCCAATTCAGAGGACCCCTGGGTGGCTCAGTGGTTTGGTGCCTGCCTTTGGCCCAGGGCGTGATCCTTGGAGTCCCGGGATCGAGTCCGCGTCGGGCTCCCGGCATGGAGCCTGCTTCTCCCTCTACCTGTGTCTCTGCCTCTCTCTGTCTCTCTATCATGAATAAATAAATAAAATCTTTTAAAAAATAAATAAATAAAATAAAATCCCAATTCATTCATGTCCCAAGATACATAACAAGCCACCAGATGAGGCGGCTCTGTGGCCACAAGAAGTGGAGATAATGCATCAGTGTCCAGTCATAAAAACAGGAACCACTGTAGGTGTTTTCAGCAGAGAGTGTTTAATACAGGGGGTTGATTATAAGAGGAATTGGAAGGCGAAGAAATGAGAATGAAGGCCCTGAGATACTGTCACTGCGGAGTCAAACCATCAAGTCCAAGGCTGGTAGAGCTGAAGGGAGGAGCGGGGATTATCAGACCTGGGAGTTCAAAGGAAGGACCCCCCGGCCCATGTGCAGGTGTGAGTTCTGGGACAGGGCCACCACTCGCGCCGATGGCTGGCGATGGGGGGCTGAGGGCAGCCGAAGCTGGAGCTGTGCTTCTCCCCTACTGTTGGGGGGACCATGGAGGGCACGGAAAACTGGGAGGGAGCTCTTTTGTTCCTCCTGCCTTCTTGCGGCCCAACCAGTGTGTCCCATTGGCAGACTCTGCCAGGGAGCCAATAGGCAAAGAAGTCTTGGAAATGAATTTAGAGGTGAAGCCCCAAGGCTACAGAGCAAAATATAAGATTATGGGCTTGGGCTCAGAGATAATATGAAATAACTAACGCTGTAAGAATAATAAAAACCTGATTAAAAATAGGAGCCTTGTCTCGGACAGCTGGTGGTGATGCATATAGGAATTAAAGACATGATAAACTCAATTCTATCACTACGTCCAAAAACAAATAGAAAGTAAGTACTCAGGATGAAGAGTCATGTGACATGGGCCAGTTAGGGGTCTGACTCACCTCGTCACCCCGGCCAAGTCACTCAAACACACACGTCTCCGCTTTTTCACCTCCGCTAAATCATAGACCTAAATGTAACAGATAAAGCTACAGAAATTTTAGAAGAAAGTCTTAGTGATCTTAGATTTGACAGAAATTTCGTAAATGGGATACAAAAAGCATGAACCAAAGAAGTTAAACAAATAATAACTTGGATCTCATCAAAGTCCGAACTTTTCTATTTAAAAAAAAGCTGCTGTTACAAAATCACAAATGCAAGCTGCAAACTGGAACGATGTTTTTGCAGAATGTGTATCTGATAAAGGACTTGTATCCAGAATACATAAAGAACTCCTACAAACTCAGTGATAAGGAGACAATGAAAAAAAAGGGATGAAAGGTTTGAATTGACATTTTATCAAAGAAGATAAATGAATGGCAAGTAAGCACATGGAAAAAATGCTCAATATCATTAGTTATCAGAGAAATGCAACGTAGAATCATAGTGAAATACCTTGAGTCTCCCACTAGAGCGACTAAAATTAAAAAGATTGGGCAAACCGAGTATTGGCAAGGATGTGGAATTACTTAGAACTCTCAAATACTGCTGGTCGGAGTGCATAATGGTGCAAAACCTTGGAAAAGGTAGTTTATTTTTTTTTTAATTTTTATTTTTGTAAGGTAGTTCATTTTTAAAAATAACTAGTTTGGCAGTTTATTTTTAAAAGTCGAACACTTCTCATTTGACCCCGATTGCTCGCGTCCCCAGCTGAGAGAAATGGAAGTATTCAAACACGTGTGCAAGAGTGTTCATAGCAGCTTTGTTTGTAACAGCCAAGAACTGGGGACAACCCAAAGGTCCATCAACAGGTTGAGTATGTAAAAAATTGTGGCATAGGGATACAATGGTAAAATATATAGAAATTTAAAAAATGAGTTATCGATACCCCTTAACATGGGTGAACCTCAAATAATTATGCTGAGTAAAGGAGCCGGGGGAAGAAGGTACATACTGTATGACTCAATTTTTATAAAACTCTAGGGGCGTCTGGCTGGCTTGGTCAGTAGAGCGCGAGACTCTTGATCTTTGGGTTGTGAGTTCAAGCCCCTCATTGGGTGTAGAGATGACTTAAAATCTTAAAAGAATAAAATAAGATAAATAAAATTCTGGGACATGCAAACTACTCTGGTGACAGAAAGCAGGTCAGCAATTGCTCAGAGACTGTGGGTGGGGTGAAGGAGGAGGCACATGGGTGCTCGTGGGAGTGATGGATGGGTTCATGGTCTTGGTCTGGTGTCATCCATGTGCACATATGTCCCAGCTCATCAAGTGGTGTGCTTTAATGCTTTATTTTTTTTTTTTAGGGTTTTATTTATTTGAGAGAGAGAGAGAGAGAGAGAGAGAGAGAGCACAGTGGGGGAGAAGGGCAGAGGGAAGGGAGAAGAAGCTTCCTGCTGAGAAGGGAGCCCAATGCAGGACTCGATCCCAGGACCCCAGGGTCAGGACCTGAGCTGAAGGCGGATGCCCAACCACTGAGCCTCCCGGGTGCCCCAAGTCATATGCTTTAAATACATGCAGTTTACCATATGTCAGACCTCAGGGAAACGAGTCACACGCCATGGGTCTACCTCCAGCCTAAGCCACTCCGGCTAACTTATGCTCCGTCCGTGGGAAGAGTGAGTCTCGGCCCTGGCTGCCCTTTGGAAGCTTTGAGAAATACCGATGCTTGGAGCCTGCCCTTGGACAACCTGGTTCACTGATGCGGTGGTGGGGCCTGGTCCCTGCCTTCAGGAAGAGCCCCTCGTTACTCGAACGAGTTGAGAAGCGCCGACGGAGTATTCTCTTTAGAAGAAATCCGCGAGATATGGACGAGGAACTCAAAGGCCGATCCCCGGGGCAGAGCAGCTCTGGGCAGGTGGGTTTGTCCCGGGAAGGGGCCTGCAGGAGTGGATGCATCTGGATTTGTGACCTCCTGTGCCCCACGGAGAGGCAAGAGATGAGCAAGCCACAGTTACAGGTTTTGCTCTGGTGGAGGGAGAAGAAATAAGTTGGGGATCAAGTAATAGAACAGGAGACAAGAGGCCCTAGAACTCCGACACGTGGGGCTGGAATTCTTTTCATTCCTGGGAACGCAATCTTTTTATTGGAGAATATTCACCTCTGCAGAGAACTTCTTGGATTTCGACCTCGGGTAAGGGAAGTTGCACAAGATTCCCTAAGCAGGAGTCCATGTAACCACCACCCACCCCTATAGTTTTCTGCCAAAAGAGCCCACACCCCAGTGTAAGAGCAGGATTTCCTCCTCAACAGTCTCAATACCCACAGAACTGCTCAACTCAAGTTGGGTCTATTTAGTTCAATGACTTGACTCAGTTAATTTTTGGAGGGATTACAGTTAAAAATCTAAAAAGGAAATATTGCATTGGCATAAAATCAGAGTCTTCAGCTTTGTCACCCTAGGTGTTTTGGGGAACAAAGTGGGAAATCAAGCAGTCGGTCCATCTGGTTCCCTTTCCCTAGAAAATATTTTCTCCAAATCGTCTCGCAGAACGGGTGGCGAAATGGCTGTCATGTGGTATAGATCCAGGGAACCGTCAAAGTCCGTCAGGACCAAATGGAAAAAAAAAAAAAAAAGAAAAGAAAAATCAAGGAATGCGAAGAATGTTCTGGAAGGAACACGAGTCTTGATTTCATGGAAACGGTTACGTGGTGCTCAGAAGCTGAAAGGCTGGCTTCTCTGCGGGTCACCCCTCTGGCGATCTCACTTGTTCACAGGGTGGACACAAGCTGTGTGGGACGATGACAACCACACTCGCTGCCCTGTGTCGAGTGCTTGCTGTTTTCCAGGCGCTCTTCCACGGACTTGGCGGGTATTGAGTTGTTGTTGTTGTTGTTGTTGTTTTAATTTATTTATTTTTAGGGAGAGAGAGAGAACACGAGCAGGAGACGCAGAAGGCGATGGGGAGAGAATCTCAAGCAGACTCCGCGCTGAGTGTGGAGCCCGACGTGGGGTCCTGACCCTAATCCTGAGGTCATGACCTGAGCTGAAGCCAAAAGCTGGACTCTTGGCTGCCCACACCCCCTCGGGTGCCCCGTGGGTATCAAGATTTTTAATTCTCAGCGCTCTGCGAGGGAAGTGTTATTTTTACCACCACATCCTAAGGACAGTGCGATGAGGGGCCAATAATCACCCGGAGTCACGGCGCCGGCACGCGGTTGTGCTGGATCAGTCTGCTTCGGGGCCTGACAGCCTCGCCTTCCGCGGAGGAAGGAGACGACGGGAGAAACAGCAGTAAGTGTTTACGAAGTGCCAGCTGCTTCACACGTGATTATTTCACTTAACCCCGCAGCACGTCCTTGGCCCCGTGTTATAGCCCAGGAAGGGCAGCCTTAGGGTTTAATGACCAGCTAGTAGGAGGCCGGGCAACGACTGAACCTCAATTTGACCATAAACCTGTGCTTTTCTTCACCAAACCATGAAATTTCAGAGTCGCGCCCATGCGTGAAAGCCCACGGAAGGGGGAAGCCTCTGGCTTGGGGCGTCATCCTTTGGACAGTTTTAGCAAGTTGGCTGCCTGGTGTCCTTGTGCAAGGCCAGAAAATATGTGGGGTCCGGGAGGAAGAGGGCGGGCAGGTGAGCTGCAGGGGAAGTAAGGTTGATCGGTAATCAACGTCCAAGACAGGAGCAGCTAAGTAAGGGGGGTCTTAGCCGCCCAGGTTGGAGTAGAAGCTCGGCGTTAAAAGCTGGGTGCTAGGACCCCCGGGCGGCTCAGTGGTTTGGCGCCTGCCTTCGGCCCAGGGTGTGATCCTGGGGTCCTGGGATCGAGTCCTGCGTCGGGC